>CATIWO010617005.1:0-20294 GCA_949673435.1 Macaranga tanarius | reverse complement strand
TATATATACATCTACATATATATATATACATATATAATGTATATTTCTTTCAATTGATATATGTAAAATGATTATTTAACCAATGAGAGTTCAATATTAAGTTTTTAACTAAAAATTAATAATTTTATTAATTATTATTTTAATTCAATTGGTACATGAAAATTGTTACTTATTTTATTATTTTGAGTTAAATTATTATTGAGAAAGTAATTTAATTAGTTTAAATTTAAAATTTTATTTAATTAAAGTAACATTAAATTAATTATAAGATCATAATATTTTCTAAAATATTAATGAAAATTAATTAAATTCTAAAATATCAAATGATGTTTTTCAACAGTTGAAGAACTCAAATATAAAATTTTAAAAATTACTATTTAATGTTACTTTCATTAAATAAAATTTAAAATTTTAAGTGCTTAAATTATTTTCTACATAATATAATACTAATAAAACTTTTTAACACATTCATATTAAATTTAAGTTCATCCATTTAAAATTAAATAAAAATATATTATTAATAAATTTTTTAACCCATATATTAATTTGTATGTAATTTTAACAATATATTTAGTTATTAATTATGTAAATATTATTTTATTTAGAACTTAGTAATTAGATTAATGTATTTTAGTGTTAAATAAATGATATATATTTTTAATTTTTATAAAGAATAAAAATAATTAACAATTTAAATATTATAATTAACTACTAAATTTTATACATTTAATAGTAAAATATAATATATTTAGAAAAATTAAGATATTTATGCCAAAGTTCAAAATATAGGATAAATTTATTACAAATAAAAAAATGTTTAGTCTTTTTAAATAAAAATTCAATTGATGTGGTAGTATAGCTCTCGTCATCAATAATGCCAATAGGAATGCCACGTGACTACCTTCACACTCGATTCAAGTTTGACCAAAATCAACTATGGACTATAATTGTCACATGTTTACCAAATTATGACATTTATGTCAAAACTTTAAAAGAGAGCTAAAATTGCAACAAGTCGAAAAAAATTATTGTTTTAGACCAATAGCCCTAATATAAAAGAAGAGTTTTCAAATCAATTTATTGTTTTACATAAACATTTTAACCTACAAAAATTTGGTAGAGATATCATCATTACAATTGTTTTTAGCAACTTAAACACTTAATTATAAAAAAATTAATAAATCAAATACTAAAATAGTAAAAATTTTAAAATTCAAATGCTATTTTTTATTTTTCCTATAAATTTTTATTACTGTAGCAAAATTATATTTCGTTGATTAATATTTATATGTCTTCCATCTTAAAATCAATGGGAATAACAATATTTCTAATCCTAAAAATTATATCATTGTGAGTGAGTCGAAGGTATTCAAGAACTACAAGTGGTTACAGCCGTAACACTAAAAAGGATTAGATATCGTTGAAAGACGATATTAGAGTTCTTTTGGAATCTTAAAGAAGCCTCGTATAAAGGGAGTCACCACCTGATCGCTTGAGAAAGTGGGAAACATCCTTGATAATTAGTGAAAGTTGTACCCTAAATAAAGACTTTAAGTTTGAAAAGTCATTTTTACTTAATTATTGTTAGCATCATTTATTTAAAATGATGATGGCCAATGATGAAAAACTAGAAAACATCTTACCTAGAAGAGAATTAAAGTAAAAAAAACAACTTTAAAATCATTTTCATACCAATTAAAACCCTAAAACATCCCCCAAACACCTCTTCATAACCAATCGAACATTTTAAAATCAAATTGAACCCAATTCAATCCTTTCATTAAACCTTTGGTATGTAGAATGAATGGCTGAAACTCTCTTTAAAAGGCAAACCTTCCCCCTTATATTATTTTTAGGTCAAGAAGTTGAGTTCTAAAATAAATTCTATTATCTCAGTATTAGTGCATTTGGGTACGACTTAGATCACGTGAACCTAGATTTGATCTTCAAAAGTTCCAAAACAAAAGTCAACTTTTGGTCAACTTAATTTTTTGAGGGTCAAACTAAGGTTTCGAGGCCAAATGAGGCCTGAATAAGTCAAATGAGACATTAGGACACTCACAGGAGTCTTCAAGTAAAAAGTCAAATTTTGACCTTCCGGTGATTAAAGTGGGTCCTACGCGTGTCTAAGTCATCATTTTATGTAATAAAATAAGTTGTTATTTCTTAAGAGTAGTGGCTAAGCAAGGAATATTCTTTTCCCAATAATATTTCATATATACAATGCATATGTATCATATAGAGAATAAAAGAGCATGTGTTTTTGTCTTGTAGTGAAAAAAGGGACAAATGACTAAATAGCTTCCCAAACTTATGTAGTTAGGCCATATAGGTCAAATTTGAACTTCTTTAATAAATAGACCTAAAACTTCTATTGAAAGAGCTAATAACCTTAATTTTTTACCAACTTAGGCGAGTGTACTACAATTTCTTTAGAAAGAAAGTAAAATTCTATATTCAATATTTTATTAATATCTTCAAAACTAAATTAAAATTATTATTGTGTTGCCCTACTTCAAATCCCATTTCAGCTCTTCCACTACTGCCACTAACATTGGCATCACCACCGTAGCCTCGTTATTTAACTGTGAATGGAAATAAGTGTTATGTCTGTACCTGAATAATTAAAGTTATTTTGGATCAGGACTAAATTGTAATGAAAAAAAGTTTGAAAGAATGACTTAATTGAAAAAAATTAAGTTGAGGGACTAAATAAGAAATATGGCTATACCACCATATTTGTAACTTAAGGAAGAAAAAACAAAGAAAGAGAAGCACAAGGAAGAAAAAGGAGCCAGCGGAGGAAGGAGAAAAAGAAAGAAAAAGGAGGAACCGACATTTTGTGAGTGGATTTCTTTCTTTTCTCTATTTTTCTTAAATCTTTACATTGATTAAATGTTTTGTTTCTTATTAATATGTTCACTCACTGAGTATTTTTTTCCGGAAATACTCACCACTTTTTTTATTTAAAATTTTCAGAGTTAAGTGGCTATCTAGAAGATAGATAGATATATAATAGGTGAAGCAGAAGCAGTGAAGAATCTCAAGAGTATTGTTTAGTTAGGATATTTAGTAATAGTACGATATTAGTTTAAACGGTTATTTATGGATTGTATTATAAAATTTGTGTATAATAGAGAATAAACAAATTTAGAAAAAGTTATCTTGTAACACATATTAGTGGAATATTTTATATTTACATGTCTAAGTTATAAATGTTAACTAGTTAATGGATAAGGAAGAAGTAATACTCGACCACATCAGTACTTAAGTTAGGAAGGTCAAGTGTGCAACCTTCTAATAAAAGTATTGGTGGGATTGGGTGTTACAATTTTGGTATCAGAGCTACAGTTTATTAGGTCCTGTAGACATTAAGAGATATTGAATTTGATAGATATTAGTGATGATATGAATTTTGATGGCAATTGATTATGTTAATTTTGAATTTTAGAAAGATGAGAAGAACTAGAGGTGGTTATATAGGAGGTCAAGGTCAAGATTGTGGTCCTGGATGTGGTAAAGGTCGATATAAAGGTAGAGGATGTGGCGTTCAAGATAATAGAGTTGAGTTAGTTAAGTTAGCTAACATCTCAACTAGGGGTCGAGTGTTTCCACAAGTATCACCTCCGTCGTTAGCATCCGTTGGCAATAAGAGGAATGGAATGTGTAATGCACGAATAGATAGTCAACAAGATAGTTCAGTACCGGTTGCTTATATCTTAATTTTTAAGAATGTGCCTAGGAGAGCACGAAATATTTTCCAACCACCACCATTGGTGGTACCGATGGAAGTACCTAATATGCTAGTGCCACCAGTGGTGCATATAGATGCTACTAACTTAGCACGTACAATGGCAATGGTGATGGCTGATAAGGAAAGGTATAAAAAGCTAGGAGATATTATTAAACATGCTAAGAAGTGTGGGGCGTATGATTTTCATGGAACTTTGAACTATGGTCAAGTAGACAAGTGGGTCAAAATAGTGGAAAAAGCTTTTACTACACTACAATTAACAGATGAAGAAAAGGTTAATAATGTGTATGACTTGATATTTGATAAAGCTAATGAGTGGTTAACCCGAGTTAAGGAGTTATATGGAGAAAATTGAATGTGGCAAGTGTTTAAAGATAAGTTCAACAATGAATATTTGATTGAGATGTACCGAAAATAAAAGAAAGCATCTTTTATTTACTTGGTATAAGGTTCTATATCAGTTAGAGAATATTGTGGACACATAATTTCAGCTCAACCCACGAGGCAAAAGCCTAGTAATAAAAATTATATGTAATCCCAGCTCAGCAAAGGAATTGGATTCTAACCCACTTATGAGGAACCCAAACTACTAGACCAAAACCTATCAGACTAGAGCCCAATTAAACCAAAACCCATTAGACAAGAGCCCAACTAACCTACAACATAAACCTACCAAAACAAGCCCAAACTTTAAGCCAAAAAAAATATTGATTACAGAAAGCGGGATTCCTCCCACATTCTATAACTCCTCTCCCATGTCCATAGGAGAAGAAGTGGAGGAGATGGAGGCATTAAGGTGGGTTTTAATGCCTTAAAGAATGATATAAAACGAGAGAAGAGGCTATGAAAAAAAAAAGGAGAAGGTGGCTAGAAAAAAAGGGAGGCTAGAGAGAAAAAAAAAGAAAACCGCAAAAAAAAAAGCATGAACTACAAACCAAAGGGGTGGAATTAAACTTTGCATTGTTGGAGGTCTCTATTCATCATCACACTTTTGAGGGCAAATCTATTTTTATAGTAACTTCTAGATCTTTATTATTTTGTATTTTTTATCTTTTACATTGTTGCATTTTTATTGTCATTTTTTGTGCATTTGTTTATTTATTTAATTCTTATTGTTTGTGCATTTTTACAGTAACTTATTATTTGCTTAATTCTTATTGGTTAGTTCTAGATCTTCAAATTGTTATCAATTTTATTTTGGCAATAGTGTCGAAGCACTGTTGCTCTAACCTTTTTTTTTAATATGCGGCAATAGTGCCATACCAGCACTGTTGCTATTTTTGGAGAGTTTGTTTTTTGATGGAAGCAGGTTCACCTGCTTCCGTCCCTTTATTTTTTTATTTTATTTTTTAGTTATTTATTTATTTATTTATTTATTCTTATTGTTTTATTATATTTTCACTTATTTTTTATATCCTCAATTAGCATTCTTAATTTTTATTTATTTTTTATTTGTTTGTTTGATTTATTTTATTGTTCTTTTATTTTAGTTGTTTTCTTTTATTTTTGGCCTGTTTTTTTATACAATATTTTTATATTTATTTATTATTTTTTATTAATTGATGATGGTTTGATTAACTAGGGCTTTATGATTTAATTAATTATTTGTTTTATGGTTAATATAATTGGGTTATTTTTTTGCATAAATTGTTTTTATTAATTTTAGATTTAATTTTTGTATGTAATCTAGCTAGAATTTAATTATTGACTATTTTTATTTTATACTAACTTTTTAACTTTTTTGTAGGTTGTTCATTTTTTGAGAAATTTAACTCTTAATTTATGTTGCATGCCTAAATATTGAATAGTCTGCGGGCTATTAATTTTATTTTTGGATTTTTAGCCCATTTAAATTGTGTTTTATTTATTTATTTATTTTACATGTAAAATGGGTTATAACTCCTTTCTTTGTGTGTGCTTAAAATTATATTTGTCTGGTTTATTTTTTTTTGTTGTTTTATTATAAATTGTGGAATGGTGTGTGGATTTTTGGATCAAGGTCCCAAAATTGTATTTAAATGAACTAATTAATAATTTGGGCTAAAATTAAAATTTGAAAATTGATTGATGCCCATTTGCATGTAATTAGAGGAATAATTAAATAATTGAAAATAATAAATTATAAAACACAAACGGAGGCCGATGGTAAGGTCGGGTGGGCCATTTCAAAGCTCATACCCAGTTTTCAAACCCAATCTCTGAGGACGGCTGCTGGGCTCCCTCCGTGGGATCCAGTTGCTGTAAAAGTATCTCGAATTTTATCCGGGTGGTGACTCTATTCTCCAACCAAAGCCTGTCAAAAGGCCCAAGTTATACTCCTAGTGGGCCCTAAACCCGCGCAGTGCCGTGGTCACCGGGTACTTGGGCGCTCGCTGAACCCTGCCGCCTACAGTGGTGACTCCACTGGGTATAGAGAAATTGATTCTAGTGTTTTGTGTTTTATTATTTTTTATATTTAATTATTCCTTTTGCATTCACTACACCATTTTTCACATACTGTGCACACAGTCCCAATAGCCCTATAATAGTTGTTACTCTGCTACTAGTGTTTCATTTAAACCCGGTGGTGGAGTATATAGTTATTGTCACTCACAGTGGAGTACAATTGAGTACGTCATTTGGACCCTTGAGTGGGGAGACGGAAAGAGAGTATATAAAAGACTGCGGGAGCCTTTGACCTGACCCGACACTCAGCTCATATAGTGCCCTAGCAACTACCTTTAAGAGTTCCCTAAATGCATGTATATTAATGCCATATAGTAGTCTTAGTCATAAAGCCCAATCCCAATAATGATGAACCATTTTAGATTGGGCTTTTGTCCTTTTACCATGATCTGTTATATTGGACTTTGGTTTTATGGGAGAGATATGCTACTTGTTTATTCCCTCTCGAGAGCTTATGCATGTACGCCAGTTTTTATTATCCCCTGTTGATAATTAAAACCCAAACCAAAAATTCTAAGGTAAGAGACTCACCTTGAACACGTGTGTGGAAGGAATAAGGTTGGAAGGCTACATTGTTGAGACTTGTGTGTATTTATTTTGTAAACTCTTTGCAAAAAATTTTAAAAAAAGATTTTTTGTAAAAAAAAATTCAAAATATCATTTGCATTTCATGCATATATGTCACTCATCTTCATTTTTAAGTTCATTTTTTTACAGTCAAAAGTCTCTTCTGTTTGAAAGCAAGTCAAGGCAATTTGATCCCCTAATACCAAAAATCCACCTAGTCAATTGAGACCACACTATAAGGGAAACAAAATGTTAGAATCCTACAATTTTGATCTATAATCCCTCAGGCAAGAAATTCTGAAGGAACACAGGGATGAGGTGTGACAAATGTGTAGAGAGGTGTACGCTTAGATGTTTAGAAAGAGGCCCAGGGAAAGAGAGGATGATATGAAAACTGTGCTTGCTGATTCACCTAAGCAAGAAATTCAACCACCTGCTGGGGATTCCGAACAACCGGAATGGGCTAAGAAAATGGCTAAGATGAGATCTCAAATGCAAATCCTGATGAAAAATTAGGGGTTGGACTCTACAATGGACTATAATGACTTGGACATGGACGATGAAGAACCACTACCCCTAAAATATAAGCTTCCTAACATCAAGAAGTATGATGGGACAGATGACCCTCACCTACACCTTCGATAGTATATCACCTTCATGAAGCCTACTAGATTGACTAAGGCACAAATCATTAAAGAATTCCCGATGTCATTGACAGGAGCTGCTGTTAAGTGGCACTATACCTTGGATGCACATATTCAACAGAGCTAGAAGGAGCTTTGTTTAGCCTTTGTCAAACAATATGAGTTGAATTCTCAGTTTGAAGTAGCTTCCTGACCAGATGGAGAGGAAAGTTAGTTTTGATGAGGCATAAACCTGCAGAATTAGATCAACTGCCTATAGCTGCAGAAGCTTGTATTCCACCTATTGCTGACAAGCTGAATAATATGGGCATTAGGAATTTTGGGGAGTTATACCATTTTAGTGTGCGAATTAAGGGTAACATGAAGCTGGACATTTATGAGTGACTGTAGTTGTCATATGGCTATAATAAATCTGAATAATATTTGTTGCAACTTTTTTCATTTTTATGTTAATGAATGTCAGATTGTTTGATTTATATGATTACAAGTTTTTTATGATTGTGTACACTATATTATGCATGAATGAGAGAGAGACCAAAAAAAAAAGAGAAAAGGAAAAAACCCCATCGAATAAAATAATTAAATGATGGGATCAACTTTTAGTTTCTTTTTGGGCATCCAATCTTTCACTTCTCCTTTGCATCGACCCTCTTAAAAAAATAAAAATAAAAAATCATGAAAAAAAAGAAAAGGAAAAGAAAAAAAATTGAAAAGAAGGAAATGAAAGAAAGAAGAGGAAGGAGGAGAAATAAGGAAGAAAAATCCTTAATACCACCAATCTTTGAGAAAGCCGATCCCTGAGCAGCCATTGAAAATTTCTCATCTTAAAATCAAAATTCTCCTCCAACACCCATCTTTACCAACTTTTTGAAATCTTTGTGAGCTGAAAAATAGTTGACCAAAAAACTTGTAAGAGGTTGGTCAATAACAAATATAATGTAATGTGTACAGTTATAATGAATGAGTAATCATATAAAATGAGTATGAATGATGGGATGCTAGCACATGAAGTGTCAGACATGGACTTTTGTGAATCAATAGCAAATTCATATGATCAATAGCCAAAATGGTGACATAAACATCAGGAAGTAGCAACATAAAAAATTGAACAGTCAGTCACATGAGTATCAAGTCAGCGGTATGTAGCAAGCACATCACAGTAGCATGGACATCAAGCAGTCAGGCTGACCGACAATGGTCAATCATCAGCATGATTTTGTAACCACCCAGCTAGATTGAAAACTCTCAGAAAAAGAGCAATCTAGGTAAAAGAGAGAAAATAAAAAATAAAAAATGAAAAGACCCAGCTAGGTTCGAAAACTCTTAGAAAACGGGCACTCTAGGCGAAAGAGGGAATATAAAAAAAATGGTTGTAATTTTAAGCTAGGGGAAATCAAGTGGACTTTAAGAATAGCAAAATCTTACTGGGGTTAGTTGAAATGTCTCTTTCACATCGAGAATAATCATGACAGTCCTGTAATAGTCAAGCGCTCTTAGACAATAATTAAGCCAAGAGGCGTTTGTTATATCATCATGGAGAGTCTCAGTTTTTGTTTCCAATAATACTGGCCTCAATAACAGTCTGTGATGGACTCAGTTTTTAGATTTGGATTCTACGATAAAAGAGGAAACCAATTTCTTAAGATAAGCTCTAAATGGAAGAGGCATGTGACTAGTTGCTTGTCTTGCAAAACTTGCTTTTGAATCTCATGCATACATGAATCAAACGAAGTTGTGTTTGTTAAAATTTTTTTCACAAGTTTTTGAGTATTTCAATCACATATGCATTAGCCCAGTTGTGTCTTAAAAAATTCTTTTTGTCTGATGCCCGAAGTGGCTTTATGGCTCATCTTATAATATTTTCCACCTGATGCCCGCAGCGGCTATACGGCTCATCTCATAATATTTTTCACCTGATGCCCAAAGTGGCTATACGGCTCTTTTTATTCATTTTCGCCTGATGTCTGAAGTGGCTATATGACTCATTTCACCTGTTTTCGCCTAATGCCCGAAGTGGCTATACAACTCATGTTTGCTGATCTCACCTAATGTCCGAAGCGGCTATACAACTCAATTCACTCATTTTTTGGCCAGACGCCCGAAGTGGCTATATAGCTCAACTCATTTGTTTTCATTCCTTTTTGCCTGACACCGGTGGTGGTGATAAGGCGTGTTCCTTCTCTTGAAGCCTCTTAGTTTTTGACACCAAGGTTGGATGGTGACCTTAAATTAAAGCCTCTTAGTTCAGACACTAAGGTTGGACGGTGACCTCAAAATTGAAGCCTCTTGGTTCAGACACCAAGGTTAGATGGCGACCTCAAAATTAAAGCCTCATAGTTCAGACACCAAGGTTGAACGGCGACCTCAAAATTAAAGCCTCTTGGTTCGGACACTAAGATTAGACGGCAACCTTAGGTAGAAGCCTCTTGGTTTAGACACCAAGGTTGGATAGTAACCTCAAGTAGAAGCCTCTGGGTTTAGACATCAAGGTTGGATGGTGACCTCAGGTAGAAGCCTCTTGGTTCGGACACCAAGGTTGGACGGTGACCTCAGGTAGATGCCTCTTAGTTCGGACACCAAGGTTGGACAGTGACCTCAGGTAGAAGCCTCTTGGTTCAGACACCAAGGTTGGATGGCGACCTCAGGTAGAAGCCTCTTGGTTCGGACACCAAGGTTGGATGGCGACCTTAGATAGAAGCCACTTGGTTTGGACACCAAGGTTAGACGGTGACAAAGTTACACCTCTCGGGTTGTACCCCAAAGATGAGATACGAGACTTTCTTTGTTTTACCTCAAAGATTGGAATCTTTCTTCATTATTTGTAATTTATCTGCTTTTTCATGAATTATTGTAATGCTTGCATATGCTTTTTCATAAATCTCATTATATTGCTTGCATTTCAATTTTTGAAAAGCAGGGGGGCAAACTGTAGATACATAGTTTCGGTCCGGCCCATGAAATAAAAGCCCAGTGATGAAAATGATATGTAAGCCCAGCTCAGCAAAGAAATTGGATTCTAACCACTTATGAGAAACCTAAACCACTAGACCAAAACCCATCAGACCAGAGCCCAATTAAACTAAAACCCATTAGACCAGAGCCCAACTAACCTACAACATAAACCCACCAAACCAAGCCCAAACTCTAAGCCCAAACTTTAACCAAAAAAAAAAATGATTATAGAACGTGGGATTCCTCCCACACTCTATAACTCCTCTCCTATATCCATGGAAAAGGAAGTGGAGGAGATGGAGGTATTAAGGTGGGTTTTAATACTTCAAAGAATGATATAAAAAGAGGGAAGAGGCTAGAAAAAAAAAAGGAGAAGGTGACTAGAAAAAAAGGGAGGCTAGAGAGAAAGAAACAGAAAACCCTAAAAAAAAGGCATGAACTACAAACTAAAGGGGTGGAATTAAACTTTGTATTATCAGAGGTCTCTATTCATCATCATACTTCTGAGGGAAAATCTATTTTTACAGTAACTTCTAGATCTTCATTATTTTATATTTTGTATTTTTTACATTGTTATATTTTTATGCTCATTTTTTGTGCATTTGTTTATTTGTTTAATTCTTATTGTTTGTGCACTTTTACAGTAACTTATTATTTGCTTAATTCTTATTGTTTAATTCTAGATCTTCAAATTGTTGTGAATTTTGTTTTGGCAACAGTGTCAAAGCACTGTTGCTCTAACTTTTTTTTAATATGCGACAATAGTGCCATACTAGCACTGTTGCCATTTTTGAGGAGTTTGTTTTTTGATGGAAGCAGGTGGCAAGTTCCACCTGCTTCCGTCCGTTTATTTTTTTATTTTATTTTTTAGTTATTTATTTATTTTTTAATTCTTATTGTTTTATTATATTTTCACTTGTTTTTTATATCATCAATTAGCATTCTTAATTTGTATTTATTTTTTATTGGTTTGTTAATTTATTTTATTATTCTTTTATTTTAGTTGTTTTCTTTTATTTTTGGCCTGTTATTTTTTATGCAATATTTTTATTTTTGTTTATTATTTTTTGTTAATTGATGATGGTTTGATTAACTAGGGATTTATTATTTAATTATTTATTTATTTTATGGTTAATATAATTGGGTTATTTATTTGTGTAAATTGTTTTTATTAATTTTAGATTTATTTTTTATGCAATATAGCTAGAATTTAATTATTGATTATTTTTATTTTGTACTAACTTTTTTATTTTTTTATAGGTTGTTCATTTTTTGGGAAATTTAACTCTTAATTTGTGTTGCAGGCCTAAATATTGAATAGTCCATGGGCTATTAATTTTATTTTTGGATTTTTAGCCCATTTAAATTGTATTTTATTTATTTATTTATTTTCCATGTAAAATGGGTTGTAACTCTTTTCTCCTCCCTCTTTCCTTTGTGTGTGCTTAAAATTATGTTTTTCTGGTTTATTTTTTTTGTTGTTTTATTATGAATTGTAGAATGGTGTGTGGATGTATGGATCAAGGCTCCAAAATTGCATTTAAATGGACTAATTAATAATTTGGGCTAAAATTAAAATTTGAAATTTAATTGAGGCCCATTTACATGTAATGAAAGGAATAATTAAATAATTAAAAATAATAACATATAAAACATAAATGGAGGCCGATCGCAAGGTCGGGTGGGTCATTTCAAAGCCCAAACCCAGTTTCCGAACCCAATCTATGAGGACGGCTGCTGGGCTCCCTCCATGGGATCCAGTTGCTGTAAAAGTGTCCCGGATTTTACCCGAGTGGCGACTCTATTCTCCAACCAAAGCTTGTCAAAAGGCCCAAGTTGTATTCCTAGTGGGCCCTGAGCCCGCACAGTACCGTGGTCGCTGGATACTTGAGCGCACTCTGAACCCCGCCGCCTACAAATATATTGATAACTTTGAGGATTTGTATAAGTATACAAAGGATATATATTCCATGGAAAAGATGAAAAGTGAGAAGTTTAGGGATTGAATGCATGTATCTCTACGTGGAAAGCATAATATTTATGTTGGCACAACCTTTAGAGGTTGGGTTGAGAAAGCCATAGAGCAAGAAAGGTTAGATAAGGAATTAGAAGAAGCTGAGCAACAAAAGGGGTCGAACAAGAAATTTTGGAATGAGAATAATAAATTAAAATTTACCTCTGGTTTGGAAGAAAATATGAAAAATGAAGGAAATAGTAAACCTCAAAGAAGTCAAGCAATGGTAAGGCAACCAATGGCACCACCTGGACAATCAGATGTTGTAAAAATATATGTAATGTCATGGTGTAATGAATGTAAAAGTAACCATATAGGAAATTATAGTAGACGTATAATAGTGCGGTGTTATTAGTGTAGTGAGATAGGGCATTATGCTTGTGACTATCTAGAGAAGGTGTTATTAGAGCCGAGGGTGCTAAAATCAGGTGCTTTACACTCAATGAGGGGAGGTAGACCCCCAAACCCCAATGGACTAGGAGGGGTGCAAAATGAAGCAAGTGCAAATATCGGACCATCTCAGAAAGGACATGCAGGTCAGGGAGCTAGTATGGTTGGTAATGCTCAATAAGCTAGAATGTTTACAGCAATAGAGCAGGAAAGGAACAAAAATGGCTAATGCAACAAAATGTATAGCTAATTTGTAACGTCAACTCCTTATAAGATAAGACAATCATATCATTATAACTTTATTTACATTAATTGTAATTGTGGTTGTTAAGGGACTATTTAACTTGAGGTATGATGGACAAATTAGTAGTAGTTGTTATTGATAAGAAACATGTATGAAAGAATTTAAATGAGGAAATTGTTAAATTGAATTGTGATGTAGAGAATTTTGAAGAATATAATTGTGGTTGTAATGAAGAGAAAGATAAGGATTAAGATAAAGAGATTTTTAGTAAAAACCTGATGACTATTCCTTAAATTTCGAGGATGAAATTCCTTTTAGAGGGGGAGAATTGTCATGTCCGTACCTAAATAATTAAAGTTATTTTGGATCAGGATTAAGTTCAAATAAAAATAAGTTTGGAATAAGGACTTAATTGCAAAAAATTAAGTTGAGGCACTAAAAAGGAAATATGGCTAAACCGCCATATCTGTAATTTAAGGAAGAAAAAAAAGAAAGAGAAGTAGAAGGAATAAGAAGGAGCTAGCGAAAGAAGGAGAAAAAGAAAGAAAAAGGAGGAACCGACATTTTGTGAGTGGATTTTCTTCTTTTCTTTGTTTTTCTTAAATCTTTAGATTGATTAAAACATTTTGTATCTTATTAATCTATTCACTCAATGAGTATTTTCCTTTAAAAATACTCACCACTCTTTTTATTTAAATTTTTCAGAGTTGAGTGGCTGTTTGGAAGATAGCTAGATATATAATAGCTGAAGCAGAAGCAATGAAGATGAAATGAAATGGTTATGCAACATGAGTGCAGCAGAAGCATATGCCTAACAAGGGTGAAATTTCAAAAATTTCACTTGCATAACTCTTCATCACATGAAGAATTCCAATCCCAAGGAACCAATTTGCAATTTATATATAGCTAAAAACACATAAGCATGTAAACACAACAACCAAGAAGTTCTAAGTTTAAAGAAACTTACAAAACTCCTTATGTTTGATGAAGACCACACTAATGTCTTCAAGCTTTATATAGATGATTCAACCCTTGAATCACATGCTCTAGCCACCCAAGTATATGGCCTCTAGCTTGAAATACCAAGCTCGACCAATCACCTTCTTGCTTAGATATAATTAGATACAAGTAGCCTCTCTAGTGACCTTCAAGAGAACTTGTACTAATTCAATCTTCTAGCAAGAACACTTAAGGGTTTGTGTGTTGATTGTGTTGTTTGTTTAGTTGTAGTGTCTCACACCACCATTTATTCAACACTTGAACAAAACAACTATTAACAAAAACTAACAACAACTACAACTTTTACTTAAGACAAAAATATGTGTAGAGATTACCACCTTCTCATGACATCATACATGACATCACCATGACATCATTTATGACATCATTGGCCCACCACATGACATCATTGATGACATCATCTTGACACTTATCACTTAGTGAACATACACATTTGACAAGTGGCCTTACAAGTGTCCAAAGACAAATGTAGACAACACATCTCATGTATATTGTCTATATACATCTTTTACACTTATAAATACATACAACCAAATCTTTACATTAATTTTATGGACTTGGGCTTGCTTATTGGACCAATACTTGGTCCAAGCCCAATCCACTAAATTAATGGACCTAGATAAGGTTGATGGGCTTTCTCAACACATTGGATTAATCTTTGGCCTAAAACACTTTTAAGCCTAGGCCATTAATCCAAGTCCAAGTAGAACAACACATATATTATTAATTTAATACTTTCATTAATATCTCATATTAATTAAGTATAAATTAATAATCAAAACCCTTGGTTGAATTAGATTTCATGATATGCTAGAATCATTGCTTAAAGCATAAATCTAATTCCCTTAATCTCAATTACTTGATTAAACACTTTAATTAATAATTAGATTAATAGATAGATGATTTAGTGAAAACCTTATAGGTATGACTTACTAGGTTCATATCTAATTGGCAATGAGAAAATAATATCAACACTTGATAATACTTAAAACACTTTCAAGTCTAAATGTGAAATTCTCAATGATACACATTTAGTTCTCATAAGTTGTGAGTGACCCCTAGTATCGATATCACAATAACCCAATTAGAAATGAATGCATGTATCGATTCACATGAACCCTCTAGTCATAATTATCGTGCACTAAAATCCCTTTATTAGAAGATCCTGATAAAGCCTAGAGTTAAGGTTCAGTCAAACTCTAATAGCTTTATTATATGACCTCATCTCAAGTTCTATTCTTGATAAAACATAACAAATACTAGAAACTCTTTCTAGCACTGAAACTCTTTCAGACTATCATGTTTATCCTAGCCAGGAACTTATTTATCAAGAAAAAACTTAGATAGTATAAGATCTTAACCCGGTTCACTCCAGGTAATGAATCCCATCTTGGTCAAACACTCATCCCTACATGTAACCGACTAGACCACCACATGCCATATACCCATATATGATTAACCTAAGTATGTAAGTTGTAACAAACTCTAACCACTAAAATCTGGATGACCGTGCTGCCTCAGGTTAAAGGACTATATGCACCATTATGACCTAGACTGTGATCGTTGACTATAAGTGAATATCCTTATGATCATACATCTAATATCATGTTCGATCCACCCATCATATGAGTATCCATATGTCTATTCTGATATCTCAAATCAAGTAGCATGAGACTCACTACCCCCTACTATTAGTATCACATACTAATTAAGGAAAATAGACAGAGGTGATAGTCAAATTAATATCATCCAAATATTGATTTATCGACTATAAACAAGTTTATAGCATATGTACTAAATAAATTTATCATTCATATTATCAACTCTTAATAATAAATTTCTTTAACATAATGCTAATGGATAAATACTCAAATAAATAAAAACTTTATTTAAATGAACATTATATTGCCATGTGGGATAATTTACAATGTCAAAATACATGATTGTCCTCTAGGGCATATCACCTATACTAACAATCTCCCACTTGCACTAGATCCAATCACTACAGTATCTCAGACCTATCTTCCTAAGATGTCTATCCAACTGCAGTTGTGTGAGTGCTTTAGTTAGTGGATTAGCGACATTGTCTGCTGAAGCTACCTTTTGCATGAGCACATCGCCCTTTCCGACAAGTTCTCTGATAATATGATAGTGCCTTTCTATATGTTTGGATTTCTGGTGAGACCTCAGTTCCTTTGCCAAAGCAATGGCTCCATTATTGTCACAAAAGAGAGGAATAGGTGACTCAATGGAAGGAACAACTCCCAGTTGGGAAGTAAACTTTTTAATCCAAACAGCTTCTTTAGAAACATATGATACAACTATATACTCGGCTTCTGTAGTGGAATCTGCAGTGACATATTGCTTAGAACTCTTCCAGCTCACCTCTCCTCTATTACCGATAAAAATAAACCCCGAGATGGACTTTCTATCATCGATATCTGATTGGAAATCAGAATCTGTGAAACCATCTAGCTGTAAATCACCTTCTCCATAAGTTAAGACTAAATCTTTAGTCCTTCTCAAGTACTTAAAGATTGCCTTAACAACTATCCAGTGTTCCAAACCTGGATTGGATTGATACCTGCTAGTCATACTAACAGCATAGGCAATATCAGGCCTAGTACACAACATAGCATACATTAAGCTTCCTATTGCTGAAGCATAAGGTACTTTGCCCATTTGCTCCATTTCCTCGAATGTCTTAAGAGAAATATCCTTGGATAAATGGATACCATAGCTAACTGGTAACAATCCTCTTTTGGAATCCAGTATGTTGAATCTCTTCAACATTTTTTCTAAGTAAAGACTTTAGGATAAACCTATTATTCTCTTCGATCTATCTCTATAGAGTCGAATCCTAAGAATATAGGCTGCCTCCCCTAAGTCTTTCATCGAGAAGGTTTTAGATAGCCAAACTTTTGCAGATGTCATCATACCTATATCATTTCCAATTAACAGAATGTCATCAACATACCAAACTAGGAAAGTGAGTTGGCTCCTACTAACCTTCTTGTAAACACATGGCTCATCCTCATTCTTAATGAAACCATAAGAATGGATAGCTTCATCAAAACGATGATTCCAACTCCTTGAAGCTTGCTTTAGACCATAGATTGATCTATTAAGCTTGCACACTTTTGAGCTTTCCTCAGATTCAAATCATTTGGGTTGCCTTATGAAAATGTTTTCCTCAATATAACCATTGAGAAAAGCGGTCTTAACATCCATTTACCAAACCTCATAATCATAGTGTTCGACTATAGCTAAAAGAATTCGAATGGATTTACGCATAACTATTGGCGAGAAGGTTTCTTTATAATCGATCCCTTCTCTTTGGCGAAACCCTTTCGCTACCAGCTGTGCTTTATAGGTATCTACCTTTCAATCTGCACCAATCTTTCTCTTGAAGATCCATTTACACCCTATGGGAATCACCCCCTCAGGAGGATCAACAAATGACCAGACTTGGTTCGCATACATGGAATCCATTTCGGTTCTCATAGCCTCAAGCCATCTCGAAGAATCTTTATCATATAAAGCTTCTTCATATATAGTAGGATCATCAACATGAAAGCTTTCTTCATGAACATGCAACTCTTGCATATCATGAAGAAAACTACATCTCACTGGAGGATGAGATACCCTACTAGATTTTTGAGGAGTTGGTATGTCAACATTCTTAATTAAAATAGGCTCCTCAGGTTGATAAATGTCCATTTGATCAATTTGTTGGGCTTCCTTAGATGACTCCTTATCTAACATTATCTTCCTTCCTTTTCCACCTTCTTTAAGAAACTCTTTCTCAAGAAAGACATCATCTCTGCTTACAACAATCAGTTGTTTAGTAGGAAGATAAAAGCAAAACCATAAACTATCTTTAAGGTATCCAACAAACCTTCCTTTAATCGATTTCACATCCAACTTGTCCAATTTTAGACTTTTGATAAAAGCCGAACATCCCTAAATCTTAATATGCTTAAGACTTGGTTTTCTACCATGCCATATCTCATATGGTGCAGTAGAAATGGATTTGGATGGAACACGATTAAGGATATAACAGGCAGTTTGGAGTGCAAAACCCCATAGTGATATAGGAAGATTAGTGTAGCTCATCACAGACCATACCATATCCAATAGCGTACGATTTCTCCTTTCGGATACACTATTTAATTGTGGCATTCCAGGAGGTGTGAGTTGTGATTCAATGCTATATTCTTTCAGAAGTTGTATAAACTTGGTTGCAAGAGTCTTAATACTTTTCTCGGTTTGGTTCTCTACTTGGGCCTTGAATTCCTTAAACTTTTCAAAGGATTCACTTTTATGTTTCAAAAGAAATAAGTGCCCATGCCTTGATAGATCATCTATAAAGGTAATAAAATAGCAGAACCCTCCTCTCACCATTTCACTAAATGGCCCACATACATCACTATATATGATCTCCAATAAATCTTTGGCTCTTTCCATTTATCCAAAAAATGGTGATCTTGTCATCTTGCCTTGAAGACAAGCCTCAAAAGTTGAATTGGATATGGATTCAAGATTATTCAAGATTCCCATCCTTTCCAACTTGTTAATCCTATCATTTGTAATGCGACATAATCATAAGTGCCAAAGGTATTTGGAGTTAGAGGCATTTTCTATTAACATTGCATTTGTATTACTCACATTGGTTTGAGGCTTCTTGTTATTAGATATATTATCAACATAATATAAAACTTATATTAAATAACCCATGCCAACCATTTTATTTCCAAAAAATATATGTTACAAACATTGTTTTTGAAATGAAATTCATAATTCTTTCTAGTCAAACTATAAATAGAAATTATGTTCTTATAAGCATTAGGTACATATAATACATTATCTAACAACAAAATATGATCATAAAGATCAATAGAAGTGGATCTTATAGCTTTGGCCGCAACACTTGCTCCATTCCTAAGCTTTAAGGTCACTTCACAAGGCCTCAGTCTTCTCTCATTTACTAGATCCTGCAAGGATAAAGAAATGTGAGAACTAGCACCAATATCCAATACCCATGCTTTAGATGAGCTGTTAGAACATTTAGAAGCAAATAACTTAGAGAAAGTCTCACCTTCTCCTTGTTTGCCCTTTCATTTTGTCTTGGAAGACTCCAGTAATTTAGGACAATTCCTCTTCCAATGTCCCTCACCTTGGCAATAGAAATACTTTCCTCTGCCTTGGTCTTCCCTCACCATTGCCTTGCCTTTATTCTCGGCTACACCACCTGTAGGCTTGACAACACTTTTCTTGACTTTCTTTTTCTTATTACCTTTCTTCTTAGTCCCACTAGAAGAAGCAACAAGAGCCACTTCCTTTTCCCTATTGCCTTGGATAGCCTTTTGGGCCTTCATAAGCATGTTCAAAAGCTCCTCAAGCGTACACTATATTTTGTTCATATGGAAATTTACAATGGTTTGCCCAAAAGATTCGGGAGGGGATTAAAGGATCAAATCTAACTGGAGATGGAAGTCCATTGAGAAATCTAGACTCTCTAGTTCCTCTATAGCTTTAATCATAGAGTTAACATGGACCGCCATATCCTTACCCTCCTTCATCTTAGCATGAAAGAGCCGCTTTGATATCTCATATCTAGCGGTCCTACTTTGTTCACCAAACAACTCTTGAAAGTGAAGTAGGATGGCTTTTGCATATGTGTACTTCTCATGTTACCGATGAATATCGGTACTCATAGATCCTATATAATGCAACGTGCTTGCCAATCATCATCTTTCCATTTTTCTAAAGTGTCACGCTCTTTTTCGGAGACATTTACAGGAAGTGGTTCGGGTGGACTTTGTGTCAATACATAAAGTATTTTTTTGGAAGCTAAAATAAGTTTTAAATTTCTTAGCTAATCAATAAAGTTAGGGGCCATGAGCCTATATTGGTCAAGTATGATGGAAAGCGGGTTTGAAGGTCTCATATTATCAAATAGTCTACAAAGGCAACAAGATTAGTTAGTAATAAGACATTGTAATATAACCATTAGATTTGGTCTTTAATCATAATGGCCTCCCACTAACATGGCGAATCCTACACTTCTAAGTAGGAAACGGATATCCCTTATCGGATAGATTTCTAGTGGGTGATCGAGTTCTTAATGAGTCACTCAATATCCCTCAGGTACACATTGCCATTCTTGGAATATTAGCTCTCATTTCTAAGGAAATAGTTATGCAACAGAGATGCAGCGGAAGCATGTGCCCTACAGGGGTGAAATTTCAAAAATTTCACTTG
>CATIWO010616725.1:0-10764 GCA_949673435.1 Macaranga tanarius | reverse complement strand
ACAGAAGAAATAAAAAATCTGCAAAAATATTTATCCTTTGAATTTGAAATGAAAGATTTAGGAGGACTGAAATATTTTCTAGGGATTGAAGTTGCAAGATCTAAAGAAGGTATATACTTGTCCCAACGGAAATATATAGTTAATCTCTTATTTGAAACAGGTATGCTAGATTGTAAACCTGCTCAGACTCCTATTGTTCAGAATCATCATCTAGCCATTTACCCGGATCAAGTCCCAATAAACAAAGATCGATATCAAAGGTTGGTAGGGAGGCTAATCTACCTATCTCATACACGGCCAGACATTGCCTATGCCGTTAGTGTGGTAAGTCAGTTTATTTTATTATTTGTAATTATCTAGTTATTTCTTCTGCATTCATAACACTTTTCTCATACACTACACACTCAATCCCAAATAATATGATAGTAGTTGTCACTCTATTGTCTGTGTTTCATTTAAACCTAGTGGTAGGATATATAGCTATTGCCACTCACAGTGGAGTATAATTGAGTACGTCATTCAGACCCTTGAGTGGGGATACAAAAAGAAAGTATAAAGCTGTGGGAGCTTTTGACCTTACCTTATACCTAGCTCATGTAGTGGCTTAGCAACTTCTCTTAAGTTTTTTTCCAAAATGCATATGTTTAATATCATATAGTAGTCTTATTAATAAAGCTCGAGCCCAATAATAATAGACTATTTTAGGTTGGGTCCTACCACCCTATTATGGCCCATTATATTGGACTTTAGTTTTATTTATAAGATTTGCTACTTGTTTGTTGTTACCATCTTGAGATATTTGTATGGATATCAATTTTGTTATCCCCCGATGATAATAAAAAATCATAGGACAAGAGACTAGCCATTGAACACGCGTGTGGGAGTGATAAGGTTGGAATGTTCACTTTTTTGACTTATTTGTGTTCTTCTTGATTGTAAATAAGTGTAAATGACTTACATTTCATGCATACATATCACTCATTTTTTTAAATCTATTGTTTACAGCTGAACGTCTCTTTTGTTTGGAAGTAAGTCAAGGGTAATTTGGACCACCAATATCAAAAATCCAACTAATTAATTGATCATAAGGAAGCTGAATGTCGGCACCCTCCAACTTCGATCCATAATCTTTCATGCAAGAGGTTCTGAAGGAATTTAGGGATAAAATGCGACAAATGTGCGAAGACATGATTACAAAAATGGCAGGAAGGAGGCCTATTGATGAAGAGGATTTTAAAACCAGAACCATTATTGGTGAACCACTTAAAGAAAAACTGAAAGCAGCAGAAGATTTAGCTGAGCCAGAATAGATGAAAGATGTAAAAAAGTAGATGGATCAACTACAAGCTGCAATGAAGAAGTATAGGCTCAACTATGACTTCGCCGACCTGGATCTGGAGGAAGAGGAACTATTGCCCCCAAAGTTTAAGTTTCTAGTTATTAATAAGTATGATGGAACAAATGACCCTCACCTTCATCTCCGACAATATGTCACCTTCATGAAGCCCACTAGACTGACTAAGGCGAAAATTGTTAAAAAAATTTCGATGTCATTGACAGGAGCTACTGTTAAGTGGTACTACACCTTAGATGCACATGTTCAACAGAATTGGAAGGAACTGTGTTCAATCTTTATCAAGCAGTATAGGCTAAATGCTCAGTTTGAAGTATCTCTCTAAGAGTTATAGAATACAAAGCAGGGACCTAATGAATCATTCATAAGCTTCCTGACTAGATGGAGAGGAAAATTAGCTCAAATAAAGCATAGACCTGCAGAATCAGATCAACTGCTCATAGCTGCAGAAGCATGTATTCCACCCCTTGCCAATAAGCTAAAAAATAAGGGCATAAGAAATTTTGAAGAGATGTACCATTTTGGAGTGGAAATTGAAGCCGACTTGTTGCTGAGAATTCATGAATGATTGTCATTATTGTCTCTTATGACTGTAATAACTTAAAATAGTATCTTACTGTAACTTTTTCATTTTTATGCTAATAAATGTCAGACTACATATTTTATGTGATTATAAATTTTTTATAATTGTGCACACTATATTATGCTTGAATGAGAGAAAGAAAAAAAATCTCATCGAATAAAATGGGTTAAATAACAAAATCGACTTTCAGTTCTTCTTTGGGTATCACAAACTTTAGTTTTTTCTCTATGTAAAATAATTTAGCTACTTTCAAAGAAAAAAAAGAAAAAAAAAAGAAAAAGGAAAAAAAAGAAAAAGAAAAAAAAAGAAGAAGGAGAAAGAAAAATCCCTATTCATACCACCATTTACTGATGCCACTCATCTTTGGAAAAATTGATCCCCATATAACCATTGAAAATTTCCCTTCTAATACCCATCTTCACCAACCTTGAAGGTTCAAAATCAAAATCCTTGCAAATTGTGAGCTAAGAAAAATAATTGGCTAGAAAATCTGCAAAAGGTTAGTCAATAACAGGCATAATGTAGCGTGCACAGTTGTAACAAATGAGTAATCATATAAAATGAGCATGATTGATAAATTTTAGCACATGAAGTGTCAGACATGGACGTTTTTGAATCAGCAGCAGCTATAGTGACAATACAAACATCATACAGTCAGCCACACGAGCATCAAGAAATTATTAGCGAGCACATCACAGCTGCATAGACATCAGTAAATCACCGACAAGATTTTACAACCACCCAGCTAGTTGATGATGCATATGGACATATGGACACGAGATATAATTCAAATCCTTTGAATTATAATGGAGTACCAATCACAAGATCTCGAGCTTAGAGGATGAAAGATGCTGCTAAAGAACTTGTGCAAAGGAGTCTCGATCCTATGGAACAAAGAGGAGATGATTTGGAGGAAACTAAGTTAATCAATTTACTTAGTTGTGATCAGACCGATACACGCCCATGTGTATTTTTACACGGCCATGTTGAATGTTCATAAAACGTCCAGAGGTGCACACGGGTATTTATACGCTCGTGTTCCAAGAAACGCCCGTACTTATTTTCGAAGCGTCATCTAGTATGATATATGGTCAGACGACATGCCCATGTAGGAAGCCAAGTAGTAGTTTAGATTTTGGAGAGACATTGAAACACGCCCATGTATGATCAAATCCAGCCCATGTGCCAAGCCATGTTGGAGTCTGTCGATGTAACACCTACCCTTTAGCATACATATTTATGACGTATGTATTGCATTTTATGCATAATAGTTAGTAGACTTCATTTAAGCTTAAGAATGGGCATAAGTTGTAGAGAGGGACTAAATTGTAAGATAAGTTTGGAGTTAATTGTCACAATAGAAAGTTATGGGGTATTATGTAATATACTTATTTTATTAAAGAGCATAGGAGGAATTGTGAGGATATTTGGTTATAATTATCTAGTTTTATTATTATTATTATTACTGTTATTTTGGTGATAATTAGGCATTAATGGAGGAAGACTTTAGGGAGGCCATTTGGTGAGTTTTAATTAATTATAGCATATATATGTATATATGTATATGTGGGTGTAGGAATTGTAAAGATTTTGGAGAGGTAGAAAATAGTATTTTTCTTGATAGATTTTGAGAGTTTTGATCTTGTTCAAGCTAGCAATTGGGAGGCATTAGAAGGTCCTATATCCATTGGAGTCTTAATTTAGTAAGCTCTACATGTATTGTGTTAATTTAAGTTGAGTTTGGTTGTTGTCAATTTCATGCCCTATTTTTTTTCCTATTTTTAGTCCCATTGTTATTGCCATAACTTAGGCTATAGAGCTCTAATTTGAGCATGGTTGGACTCCCTGAAAACTTCAGAGAGCCCTCTATAACTTTTATGTTTTAACCCTAAGCTTAAATTGCTGTTAAGGTTGTCTAGCAGGGCTTGACATTTTCTTGCTCTTGCTATCAGCCTTATTTTACCCATTTTTAATTAAAAATCCATAATAAATTTTATACTTGTTCGAATTGAGTAATTCTAATTGGAATTAGAAGTAGACTCATAGCCATAGCTTTAGTAGAAATTTGGAGGTTATTAAATTTGTGTGTGCATCTTTAGGTCATATTGAATTTTAAGCATTTAATTGCACTTTATGAATTTGGGGTGAATTGTAATGTTTAATTGTTAGAGTTGGTATCCAATTATGTGTAGGAGTGGGAAGAGATAGAGAAAATCCTACTCAATAGGAGGAGCTCTTTTTTGAGAAAGAGTTGAAGCTTTTAATAAGTAATTATTAATATAATGCTTACATATATTGATTCTCTGGTAACTATAGTTGTGTGACTATGTTTGGTTTGTGTATGTCATTTATGGTGGCAAGATATATATATATACATATATGTTGTCTATGAGAATATGGAATTGTTGAATTGTGAAAACCACTTAATGTGGTATGAATTTACAGATATTGTTTATGGAAGTGGTGAATTATGACTCATTATGTTTATTGGAAATGGAAATGATGAGGAATGAAATGGATATTGAATTATAAAAGATATATATATATATACACATATGCATATTGTGAGGAATGTGAGGTTTACGTATGATAGTTGAGACTGAGCTAGACAGAGAGCCTCCACTAATTATAAAAACTGAGACTGAGTTAGGCAGAGAGTCTTAGTGGTGGCCATTTGTGTGAGAAATATAAACATGTGAGATCTGAGACTGAGCTAGGCAGAGAGTCTCAGGAATGGCCACTAATATTAAAAATGTGAAAAATATGAATTATGTGAGGAATAAAGCAAATGTGTGTTTCGTGTGTGAAACGTGTGATGATGACTCCGGGCGGATAACTAATATGCATAAACATGTAGTTGTTGCATTGTGTTCCATATATGTTGAATGTGGATTTAGTATAAGATGTGATTGAGGATTACTTAAAATAGTGTGTTGATATTTATTTATGCACACCTATATGTATGTGTTATTAAATGTTAATTATTGTTGATAATATTGAGGTGTTGAATGGTTGTGAAGTGTGTAGAATATTGTGCAATTGAATTTTCAAGTTGTAGACACGGGTCACGATACGGGCATGTCTTAGACTGTGTGTCAAGACACGGCATGCCTTAGTAGAGACATGGGCGTGTTTGAGGTGGCATTTTTGTCCAGTGAGATATATGGACATAGACAGGGGTATGTTCTTGGCCGTGTATGTATATTGAATTTTAGACAGTGAGGTACACGGGTAGAAACACGGTCGTGTTTCAAACCGTGTACCTCACTGTCTAAAATTCAACATACGTGTTTCAAATCGTGTCTCAAATGTGGATTTTGTCCAGAGGACTACATGAGGAGACACACGCCCGTATAGTCCATGTTTTTAACTGTTCTAGTTATTTCATGTTAATTAGTTCTTGAGAAGTATTATATGTTTGATTATATTAATAATTGCTTATTAAGTCACAAGCTCATTCCTTTGCAATTATGATTTTCAAGTCATAGATAGATAGAGTTGAGGTGTGCCCCAGTAGAGAGCTCAGGTGGGTCCAAGAAAAACTTGGTGTAGTCATTCCCATCCACATCATCATGACATTCGAGCATTTTTAAAAATTGAGTCCATGTGTATATTTTAACATTATGTAAAATAGGTGTTAAGTATTTTCAATGTATATATACAATAGTTTTATATATATATATATACTTATTTTTTATGAAAATTTTTCTTATGCCACATGGTTGTTATGTATTGTAAACATGTACATGTGGCACTTGAGGGTGCTATATTAAGTGATATCAGAGCGGCGATTAGATTCCCTTGGGATATGATATTTGATGCATTCATGACATATCATGCATGAGTTTTAGAAAACATATAGTTAATGTGCGTTGCATATTATAGGATGGATGAGCACCAAGCACTTCGCATTGATCCCGAAGAGTCATCAGAGTCAGTTCATAGGCTTGAGCAATCTCAACCCTAAGGCTCTCCACCAGCTGTATACCCTTTTATGTAGGAGTTTATTCAGATGATGAGGACTCTGGGTCAACCACCTATAGGAAATGTTGTAGATGAAACCTATGAGAAGATAAGGAAGTAAGGTACTAAAGCCTTTGCGGGTACCACTAATCCCGCGGTTACTGAGGAATGTCTATAAAGCACCGAGAGGATTCTTGACAAGTTTAAATGCACCACTGAGAAGAAGGTGAGCTATGACGTATCCCTGTTTAAGCAAGATGCTCTAGATTGGTGGAAGACAGTACCGGGAAGCAAAAATGTGTCGATGACTTTGACTTGGGAGGAATTTTTGAGAGAGTAAACTGAGAAATACACACCAGCGGTGTATCGGGATAGGAAGATTAAATTGAAGCAGAATGATCTATTTGTGGGTGACTATGAGGTACAGTTTATGAAATTATTGAAGTATGCTCCAGAAGAAGTTGCCACTGATGAGTTAAAGAGAAACAAATTTAAAAAAGACTTGAATCTAGAGATTCGGGAGAAGATGGCAATTAAAACCCCGACGTATAGAGAAGTGTTAGAGACTGCTTTTTGAGCTGAGGAAATGATCATAGAAAGGAATGAAGTGAAGGCCAAAAAGAAGAGAACTACTGGCACATTCACTACCCCTACCCGCACTAGTGGTAGTTCATCTTTTAAAGGCTCCAGTTTTCAATAGGCCAGCTTTAGAGGACGAGGCATGAGTTAGTCCAACCAATCAAGGGGAGGATCATTTGGCTGAGAATTTGGGAGATTTGATGGCTGGAGAGGGCAAGGTAGATCAATAAGTGGCACCTCAACTCCCATGTGTAGTAGATGTGGTAGGATCTACTCGGGTGAATGTTGGAATGCTAGACCGGGTGCATGCTATAATTGTGGTTAATATGACTACTTTATCAGAGATTGTCCAGCAAAAAAAAGCATGGAAGGATCTCAGATGACAGTGCAAAATAGTGCAGGAGAGAATGTACCTTTGGCTAGTCGAGGAAGAGGCCGATGTGGTAGGGGAAGTGGAGCTGGCACTTCAAGTTAAGCAGGATTTGCTGGTTCATCCCAAGGCCAAGCAAAGATCTATGCTATCACTCGACAAGAAGCTCCTACAGCTCCAGACGTGGTCACTGGTATTTTTACTATCTTCAACCATGATACTTTTATATTAATAGACCTAGGATCTACTTGCTCTTTTGTCTTGTATGAGTTTGTATTGAGAGTGCATGGAACAATTGAACCCCTAGAATATAGCTTATGGATTTCTATGCCTACTAGGGGTATTGTAGTAGTGAATTTAGTATTAAGGGCATGTCCTATATTAGTTGATGGTGAGAGTTTATATGCATATTTGATAGGTATTATACTAGAAGAGTTTAATGTTATCTTGGGTATGGATTGGTTAGCTAGGCACTATGCTATTGTGAATTGTTACACTAAGGAGGTAGTTATAGATATGTTGGGGTAGAAGAAGGTAGTTTTGGTGGGTGAGAGAAAAGTTGTACCTGCATGTTTGATTTCAGCGGTGACGGCATTTCATTTGATTATAGATGGGTGTGAGGCATACTTGGCTAATATTGTTGATACAACCAAGGTTAGTTCAGGAGTAAGTGATGTACCGGTGGTTAGAGATTATTTCAATGTGTTTCTAGATGAATCTCCAGGACTACCCCCATATCGAGAAGTTAATTTTAAGATTTAGACTATTCCGGGAGCAGCATTGATATCCATTGCTTCGTATAGAATTGTACCTATGGAGTTGAAAGAACTGAAGAAGCAGTTAAAGAAGTTGTTAGAGAAGGGATTTATTATACCAAACATATCACCTTGGGGATCTCCAGTCTTATTTGTGAAGAAAAAGGATGGTAGTATACGATTGTGTATTGATTACCGACAGTTGAATAGAATTACAATGAAGAATAAATACCCATTACCGAGAATTGATGATTTGTTAGATCAATTGAAAGATGCTACAGTATTTTCAAAGATAGATTTGAGATTGGGTTATCGGCAACTTCGGGTGGTAGAATCTTCTGTTCCTAAAACTACATTCAGAACCAGATACGGGCATTATGAGTTTTTAGTTATGCCTTTTAGATTGACAAATGCACTTGCAGTATTTATGTTGTTGATGAATAAGACTTTTCAACAATATCTAGATCAGTTTATGATCATTTTCATCGATAATATTCTCATTTATTCTCCAAGCAAGGAAGTGCATGAATAACATCTCCGAACAGCTTTACAAATATTGAGAGAGCAATAGTTGTATACCAAATTCAGCAAATGTGAGTTTTGGATGGAAGAAATTATGTTCCTTGAGCATATAGTCTCGAAGGAAGGAGTGAAACCAGATCCGTCAAATATTAAAGCCATTATGGAGTGGGAAGCACCTAAGAATGTGACAGAGATTTAGAGTTTTATAGGATTAGCTAGATATTATTGAAGATTTAAGTAAGACTTTTCTATTGTTACAAGACCTTTGATGAATCTATTGAAGAAGAATGTGCAATTTTGGTGGACTGAGACATGTCAAAGGAGTTTTAAGAAGTTAAAGAAATCCCTTACTACTACTCCAGTGCTTGCATTACCAACTGGAGATGGAGATTTTGTGGTGTACACAGATGCTTCGGGATAAGGACTGGGGTGTGTTATTATGGAAAATGGGAAGGTGATCGCATATGCTTCAAGACAATTATAAACTCATGAAGCTAACTACCTTACTCATGATTTAGAGCTAGCTGATATTGTCCATGCTTTAAAAATTTGGAAACACTATCTATATGGAGAGACCTTTTCCATTTTCACCGATCATAAGAGCTTAAAATACATCTCCACACAGAAAGAGTTGAATTTGAGGCAACGAAGATGGATGGAGCTATTGAAAGACTATGATTGCACTATTGAATACTATCCAGGAAAGGCGAATGTAGTAGCCGATGCCTTAAGTCACAAAACTGTAGAGATTGTGGCTGGAATAATTTGCTATGAAAGGGGGAATCTTGTGGCATTATGAGCAATGAATGTTACTCTTGATATTGGGGAGAATCACCTATTGGCTACTTTGCAAGTTAAATTGTCATTGGTGGATCAAATTGTAAGTGCTAAAATGGAAGATGCATACTTGAAGAAGATGAAAGAAAAAGTGGAAGCAGGAATCAATACTCAGTTTATAATTATAGAAGATGGCATGTTGATGATTGGCAAACATATATGTGTTCCAGATGATAGAGAATTAAGAAGGCAAATGAAGCGTATACCGCTCCTTATGCAATGCACACCCCAGAAGCACTAAGATGTATCCAGATTTAAAGCCTTTCTATTGGTGGCCGATAATGAAGAAAGATGTAGCAGAATACGTGGCAAAATGCTTGATATGTTAACAAGTAAAAGTGATACATCAAGCACCTGCAGGAAAATTACAATCCTTGGAGATACCAGAATGGAAATGGGAAAGAATAATGATGGACTTTCTGATTGGGTTGCCACGAACATTTTGGAAACATGGCGCAGTGTGGGTGATAGTTGATCGACTCACCAAATCAGCTCATTTCTTGCCTATTCAGTCGACAGATTCTAAGCTGGCATCTTTATATGTCTCTGAGATTATGAGATTGTATGGAATTCCTGTGTCAATTGTATCCGATAAAGATCCACGGTTTACATCACATTTTTTGGGAAGTTTACAAGGAGCATTAGGTACTAAATTATATTTTAGTACTACTTTTCATCCACAAACGGATAGGCAATCGGAGAGGATGATTCAAACTCTAGAAGATATGATGAGAGCTTGTACTTTGGAGTTTAAAAGCAATTAGAATGATCACTTGCCATTACTAGAATTTGCCTACAATAACAGTTTTCACTCTAGCATTGGAATGGCACCATATGAAGCTCTTTATGGAAGGAAATGTCGAAGTCTGATTTGTTGGGATGTCAAAGGCTTGAGACAACTCAAAGGACCGGACTTCATACAATAAACTATGGAAAAAGTTCAAGTGGTTAAGAAATGTCTAAAAGCAGCTCAAGATCGCTAGAAAAGTTATGTTGATCGACATCGTCGGGAAATGAAGTATAATGTTGGGGAGAAGGTTTTACTAAAAGTGTCACCATGGAAGGGAATTTTGAGATTTGGCAAACACGAAAAACTCAATCCTAGATATGTGGAGCCTTATGAAATTATTGAGAGGATTAGACCACTAGCATACCGATTAGCTCTTCTAAGAGAATTATCTTCCATTCATAACGTGTTTCATATGTTAATTTTAAGGCGATACCGATCAGACCCGAGTCACATTATACAAGAACCAGAAATTGAGATTTTCGAGAAGCTGACCTATGTGGAAGAACCAATATAGATTTTAGATCGGAAGGTGAAGTAGTTAAGGAACAAGGAAACTCCGATAGTAAAAGTGAAATGGAGTCACCATTCTCCTAAAGAAGCCACATAGGAAGTCGAAGAGCACATAAAGCAGAAATATCCATATTTGTTCCCAGAAAATGGTGAGTAGTTAATTTCAGAGATGAAATTTTCTTAAGGGGGGAAGAAATATAATACCCACCCTTTAGCATACGTATTTATGATGTATGTATTGCATTTTATGCATAATAGTTAGTAGACTTCATTTAAGTTTGATAATGCGTATAAGTTGTAGAGAGGAACTAAATTGTAAGATAAGTTTGGAGTTAATTATCATAACAGAAAGTTATGGGGTATTGTATAATATACCTATTTCATTAAGGAGCATAGAAGGAATTGTGAGGATATTTGGTTATAATTATCTAGTTTTATTATTATTATTATTATTAGTATTATTATTATTATTATTATTATTATTATTATTATTATTATTAT
>CATIWO010616708.1:0-11819 GCA_949673435.1 Macaranga tanarius | reverse complement strand
TTCCTTTCTTCCCTTTTCATTTGTGCATCAACTATTAATAATTAAATCTTATAATATAAGGGTAAATACTATAATCTACCATTATAAATTACATTTTCAACTATGAAATATGTCAACAAATGATATGAAACACGTTGAACAAATATTTAGAATAATTTAAGGGTGTATTTTTCGTATTTGAAGGCTGAAGTATATGGATGAATAAATTTATTTTTAAATAATAATCAAGAAATTAAATTTAAAATGTTAAACTGAAAAAATTTCAGTTACGTTGAAGCCAATGAGATTTTACTTGCATAGTTGAAAATTTTAGTCTATTTAACTAGTTTAGTTAGTGATGCACATGTAGACATGGTTCTTGTTTATTTGTACAAGTAAAATAAGAAATTATGCACCTTATTAGTAGGTGGAAATTTCAGTTTTCAGTATAATTTTTTTTTTAAAATATGAAATATTGCTGCTATAAATACAACAGACTTGTTAATGCAAATGTGTGGGAGTTCAATATAATTTTTTTTGTTCTTTACTTCCTATTTCTCGACTCCCACCACCCCAGCAAGTTGTTATATGCAATAAATTAATTTTATGTATAAAATAATTTAGCTTAATTGTTAAAATTTACATATATATATACATAACTTTTATTCTTTTATTCGTCTCTTGTGTGAATTCTTGCAATCTTTTTCTATAAAAAAAATTTAGAAATCTTTTAGGGAAAAATTTATTTAGATTGGTCTTATATGAAAATATGATTTTGATCTACTTTAATACTTCTTGTTCACTGTAACTTGGGGCTTAATAATTCTTTTTCTATTTTTTTATATACTTTAATTAATGTATTTTTTTCCCTCAAAAAAGAAGGCTTAATGTATTGTTACTCTAATGTAGTTGATATTATGTTAAGTGATTTAGAAGTATCTGTATAACTTCATGCTAAAAAATATCCATTTTTTCCAGTACTAGGTAGAATATTTACAAAGTATATTCCCAATCTACAATAGTAGTCCTTTAGTAGCCCAAGTGATAAAATGTATGAACATTTAGTTGTAGAAACCATTAAAATTAACCACTTTAACTAGATGCTAAAAAAAAAAAAATCTACAATAGTCGATTACACTGGCTACAATTATAAGGTAAACAACTATAATTGATGTATTTTAAAATTATCAAAATATATAAATTTATAAATAATATAACTAACAAGTATTTTTATGAATAATTAATTTTTTTTTTTATTTTCAAATTTTAACCTTGGTTATTAGACTAAAATTTTATCAGCATGCTCAAAACTATTTTAATTAAATTTAGATTTTTAAATAATTAAAATAAAGAGAATTTTTTTTGTTCCTTCTCTTTATATATGTATGTGAAAATTTTCATTTTATCTCTATTCTATATATTTAAGAAAAAAGATCATATATAAACTTGTAACATCTTAAGGCCCTAACAACAAGTAATATAATTTGTGATGAATGTGAACTTTCCTCTTGAACCTACAAGCACAAGAAAACTAAGATAAACCTAGGATCTTTGATCCGTAGGCTCTCTGATGCTTAAGTTAGAGAGAAATATATTCAAAGATGATCTAATAATGAGAAATATGAGCCGTTATATAGGTATCAAAGAGACATACCTAATCCAACTTGAATTAGTATATTGAGAATTCTTATCATTTACTAATTAAGTGTTTATCCTTATCATATATATAATAATCCCATATGGACATAAAGTGAACTTCTGGGTTTGGGCCCATATAGGCCTTCTAGGACTATCACAAGTCCCCCCCACTAGTATCAAATATTTATATTCGAGAAAAACTATTTACTGATGAAAGTAATAATACCCATCTTATTTGAACTTTAGAAAAACGTCCTTCATACTAAGGCTTTTTGTGTGATTTCTATTGTTCGTACACTTTTAATTATTCGCTCTCATTTTGTGAATTGTGAACTGAGGTCCATCCTTTTACGAACCTAATGAAATTCGATGAACCTGGAGAGGTTCGTTTATTTGAACTTTGAGAGGTTCATTTATTTGAACCTTGAGAGGTTCGTTTCCTTAAACCTTGAGAGGTTCGTCTCTTTGAACTTTGAGAGGTACATTTTCATTCTTCGTCATTTATGGAGTGACCACATACGTGTCCTTGTAACCGCTAGCGTCTTTTCATTTTTTGAGGCATCATTTTGTATTCCTCATTCGCCAAATGCCCATCTATATTAAACATTAATTTCGTAACCGCTGAGGGTATATGAGGGACAATAAAGATTGCTCTTCTCTATAAATTTTTCCATTTATCACTTTCGCTTCATAAATATTCTCTTTCTAAAATTTTCTCTAAAGTTCTCTACCTTCTCTCTAGAATTTTCTGGCAGTAAGAAGCTTGTATTTTTAGTTCTTGAGGCTCCAAAGGTCACTTTCTTTCTTCTTTTACTCCTTTTGATCTTTATTTTAGCTATTTTTCTGTGAATTATTTTGTTATGGCACCTAGATTACCCTTAAATCCTTCCGAATTCCCTTCCCAACTCCTTAAGGGAGTAATCCGCATGTTTAGGAAGAAATATAAAATTCCTAAAGAATACAAGCTATTCGAGGTCCATTTCCATAGTAGGGCCCATCACAACCCAAACAAGGAAGGTAACCGTAATAGAATAGTTGTCTATGTTGATCAACTAGAGGGAGGCCTTTGGTTCCCTCTAGACTCATTCCTAAAAGACTTCTTTCATGCTTATGCTATAGCCCCAGGACAATTACATCCTAACGGGTATAGATTTTTAACAGCCTTCTGTGAGTTGGTTCGTTCGCAAAATCGCGAACCCTCAGTACAGATGTATAGATATATGTTCTCTTTAATAAAGACGAAAGGTGATCTGGCCTAAGCTATGTCTGCAATACCTGGCTTTAGCTTATTTAAAAAATTGGCTGATATTAACCGATCATGGAGGAATCGGTTCTTTATTATTGGGCATGAATCCAACTTCCTCAATATTCCAACAGTATGGGCAAACGAAGCCTATATTATAAAATGATCTTCGGAGCTTATAGAACACGATCTTCCTCTACTTGCCCAACTTTATTCTCGATATTCCATGGTAGAACCTTCTACCAATACTTATATTGAGAAATTCATTTATAGACACGAGCATCCATTAGATGCTGGTTTTTATGATATCGTAAGAGAAATTCCTGAATCTAGAGGTATTTTTTCTAACTCTTCTTTTGTACTTTTATAGATGGCTAATATCATTGATGATTTTATGGAGGATATTGATGATTATGTAGATGAGACACCTAAACCTGACAATCACCAAGACCATCCGCTGAGTGTTGAAGATTACGGCATTACACTATCTCCCAAGGTTACTGCTAATCCTTCGGAGAAATAAAAGAGGAAACAACTAAAGGGCTCCGAAGATACCTACGAGCCTGTCGTAGATGGGGGTGAGATTCATTTCAAGCGACCAAGAGTCAAAGGATGCCCTAATCCTATCCCTTGTTTTGAGAGTCGTATTGAGAATCTGAGCATTCTTAACTCGATTATTTGATGTCATTTTTCAGAATGCTTACTACTGAAGAGAGACATGGCTAAGTGGGATTATATTGATGAAAATGATCTTAAAAGCCAAGTGTTCTTAAGTTTGATTGAGGTAATCAGCTTGTATTATAATTAACTAATTCTTTATGAAGTTATTAACTATTTGTTTCCTTTGACAGGCTATACAAGGAATCCTAAAAATGGATGATGTTCGCTATATTCACAGGAGCAAGTGCAACCTGAACGAACAAAGTTTAATGAGCTGAGGATTGATCATGAGAGTAAGCTCTGAGGAGTGAAGGAAATTTTTGGCATTGTCCGGACTGAGAGGGATACCGCCCGTGCGGAGAGGGATAATGCTCTTTTGAGCTTGGAGCAAGAGAAGAAGGAAATTGAGGATCTTTAAAGCTCTATTTTTTGACTAAGTAAAAGAGTAACTGATTAAGATAATGAGATTCAGCAACTGAAAGAATCTCGTCAATGTGAGAAAAAGCAGTTCCAAGGGATTACAACCAACTTTTTGCAAGCGCTGAAAATAGAGTGGTAAAGGGTACTTATGCAGCAACATCCTGACCTTGACTTCACCCCAATTACTAAGATAACATTTTGTGAATTGGGAGAGATGGTTAAGAAGGAGAGATCAGCTGTGGTCTCAAGTATGGGAGGTCAATCTACGAATCGTGCTGTAAAGAATATTGTAGGTGAGTCCTTTGAAGCTGCAGACATTCGTGCTGAGGAGTCCATTACTCTTGCTAAAGCCCCCGTTATTGCTCTTCCGATCCAGAAGGACTTATAGTTTAATGTAATAGCAATATGTTAGGAGCTTAATTATCTTTTTGAATCTTTTTGTAAAAGAATATTCGTTAATGAGAACTGACCATTTCGATTTTACTCGGTTGTTATATTCAAAGATCTTTTCTAGTTTGGATTTTTTACGAACATTAGGAATTCATGTGTTGATTTTTACGAGTATTATTTACTAGTATATTTTTGAGTGCGAGAATTTTTTACGAGTATTAGAAACTCATTTTTAATTGTTATGAGTACTGGGGACTCATTTATTGGTATGAGTACTAAAAACTCATATATTTTATTCATATGAACACAATGTGTTCATTTGTTCCCGTATGCTTTATTCGTATGAACACAATGGGCTCGTTCATTTGTGAGTGTAAGGGACTCAATTACGAGCATTAAGGACTCTTATGTTTTATTCGTATGAGTGATTAGACGTGTTTGTTTGTGAGTATTGAGGACTTGTCTTTTATTTTTATGAGTGATTGAGACTCATTTGTTTGTGAGTTTTAGGGACTAGTCTTTTGTTTGTACGAGTGATTGAGACTCGTTTATTTTGTGAAAGCTTAAATAATACTTTTATTATTCAAGTATTTGAGACATTCATTTATATGAGTGATTAGAACTCATTTATTACAAGTCTTATCGAGTTTGCTTTCTCGATTATTCCAGACATCTACTGGTAATATTTTCTTAAGTTTTCTATATTCCAATATCTTGGAATGGTATTTCCCTTTGTGTCCTTGAGTCGATATGCTCCTTTCTTGGTTGCTTCAGTGACCTGATATGGGCCTTCCTAATTGGGTTCCAGCTTTCCCGTTCCTACGTTTCCTTTTCCTATTTCTACTTTTTATAGGACCAAATCTCCAACATTGAAAGCCCTTGATCGGACTTTTTTATTGTGATAGAGAGCGACCTGTTGTCGTCTGGCTTCGGCTATGGTTGCAGCCTATTCTCTTCTTTCTTCTAGCATATCTAGGGATATCCTGAAATTGTTTTTGTTCTCAGACTGGTCCAATTCTTTATAGACCCCATACAAAGGAGACCCTATCTCAACTGGTATTACTGCATCCATTTCGTATGCTAGTCAAAAAGATGATTCTCCCATTGCACTTTTTGGAGTAATACGGTATGCCCAGATGACATTGTATAGCTCATCTGCTCAATCTGTTTTTTTGTTATTAAGACACTTTTTTATACCTTGTAATATAGTTCGATTGGTTACCTCCATTTATCAGTTAGTCCGTGGATGAGCTACGAAGATGAATCTCAACTTTATGTTGAGATCAAAAAAGAATTATTTAAACTTCACATTGTTAAATTGTTTCCCATTATCTATAATGAGTGTGTGTGGGATTTCGAATCTACATATGACTTCTTTCCAAAAGAAGCTGCGGATCCTTGCTTCAGTTATTGTTAGAACTAGCTCAACTTCAATCTATTTAGTAAAATAATCTATTGCAACAATAATAAATTTCCTTTGTCCTGATACCAAATGGAAAAGTCCGAGTATGTCCATTCCCTAAATAACAAAAGGCCATGAACTTCCAATAGGATTCTGTACATGAGCAGGTGAGTGTGTCAACTGCGAGTATTTCTAACATTTGTCATAATTTTGTACCAGCTTTTGAGCATCTTGTGATATCGTAGGTCAATAATAACCTTTTAAAAGAGCTTTCTTGACTAGTGTTGACTGAGCTTCGTGAGCTCTACATATACCTTTGTGTATTTCTCTAAGGATATAATTACCTTCTTCTGGTGAGACACACTTGGTCCATGGATGACTAAATGACATTCAGTATAAATTATCATATTGGAATGAATACTAAGTTGCTTTTATTCAAAATTTTTTTACTTGATTCTTATCATCAGACAGTTTTCCAGATTCTAGATATTTGGTAATAGGTTTCATCCATTCAGCTACATCACAAGTAGTGAACACTTCATTTTCCTCTATAGATGGTCTAACGAGTTCCTCTTTGAGGTTGAGATTTTGGAACATAGATCCATTTTTCGCTACAGACTTGGCTATTATATCGGCTTTGTTTTCAGTTTTTGGAATTTGGACTAAATTTTATTATTTGTTGTTTTCTTCTAACCTTCGTAAAATTGAATGAGCTTTATCTGAATATTTAATCATATTTAGATCTTTTGTTTCGAAGGTTCCTTTAAGCTGATGAACTACAAGCTGGGAATTGGAAAGTATTTGGAGACTTTCTGCTCGTACTTTATTTGCCATTTTTAATCTTGTGATCAAGGCTTTGTACTCTTCTGTATTATTTATGGCACCGTAAGCTATTTTGACAATATACTTAATTTTTATTTTTTCAGGCCCTATTAAAATTATTCTAGCACTTGACCCTTGCTTTCCTGATGCACCATCAATGTACATTCGCCATAAGGTTTTTTCATTTATAAACCCCTCAGTCTCGATAATTTCTTGTATAAAATTATACAACACTTATTCTTTTATTGTTGTTTGAGGTTCGTATGATATGTCATATTCCTCCAATTGCACTGACCATTGGACGAGCCTTCTAGATGTCTCCGGTCTCTGTAGGATCTTCCTTAAAGGCTGGTTTGTTCTTACCACTATCTTATGAGCTCGAAAATAGTGGCGGAGCTTCCTTGCCGTGTGCACTAGAGCCAATGCCAATTTATCCATCTTGGGATAGCGGATTTCAGATCCTCTAAGGACCTTACTGACGTAGTAAATTAGGTTTTACTCTCCCTTATCATCTCAAACTAGTATTAATGCTAGCGATTCGTTACCCACTGATAAGTAAAGGTATAGTGTTTCTCCTGGAGTTAGTCTGCTTAATAAAGGTGGAGAAGCTAAAAACCTTTTGATATCTTCGAATGCTGTTTGACAATCAGCATTCCATTCAAATTTCTTTACATTCTTCATTGCTCGGAAGAAGGGAAGGTATTTTCTTACTGAACAGGACATAAACCTTCCTAATGCAGTTATTCGACCATTTAATTTTTATAACTCATTTAGTGTTGTAGAAGGCTTTATATTGACGATTGCTTCTATCTTTTCTGGGTTTGTCTCAATTCCTCTTTGTGAGATCATGAAACCTAGGAATTTTTCTGCCTTCACCCAAAAAACACAATTGTCAGGGTTAAATTTGACTTTACACTGATCGAGCTTTTTTAGGACTCATTCTAAGTCTATAGAATAGTCTTCCACTATTTGACTTTTGACAATCAAGTTATCCACATATACCTCAATGGTTTTGCTTATGTCTTTGAAGATGGAATTCATGAACCTTTGGTATATGGCTCATACTTTTTTGAGTCCAAAGGGCATTACATTATAATAATATAACCCTTGATGAGTAATGAAGGATATTTTTTCTTGATCCTCCTTCTTCATAGGAATCTGATGATATCCTTGGGCAGCATCAACGTAGCTGTACAGTCCATGACAAGTAGTTGAATCCACTAGCTGATCAATAGTTGGTAAAGGGTAACTGTCATTTGGACATTCTTTATTCAAGTCTGTGTAATCCACACACATCCGATACTTCCATTTGGCTTTCAAATAAGTACCACATTTGTGAGCCATTTAGGGTGTGAAACCTCTCATATGAATCCTGCTTCCAGTAGCTTTGTGGTTTCAAATGTTATAATTTTTTGCCTTTCTAATGTGAAGTTCCGCTTCTTCTGTTTCACTGGTTTAATAAAGAAATCAATATTCAATCTATGTGCCACTATATTCGAATCAATTCCTATTATTTCTAATGCTTGAGTAGCAAAAGTGCCTTCGTGGCTTTATAACACTTGTTCAATCTCCTTCTTTACTTGTTCAAGTATTTCTCCACTAAGTTTTATCACTTTGCCATTCGCAAGCTTTACTTCATTTAGCTCTTCAACCGGTTCAAGCTTTACTCTTTCTTTTTGATATCCATATTAGATTCAATCAGAAAGGCTTCTAGTTCATCTTTGGTAGCAAGCTGGTAGCACTACTTAGCAATTTCTTGATCTCCCTTAATTATAATAACTCATCCTGAAATAGGAATTTTTATTGTCAAGTATCTAATACTTGTTATTGCATTTGTTTCCCACATAAATGGTCTTCTAATAACTCCATTATAAGTAAACCGAGTATCAACTATGTTGAACAAAGATTTTATTAAGGTGTGTTCTTCCGAATCTTGATCTCTGAACTCTATGTCCAATTCAACACTTCCCATTGGTTGAACCGTTCCTCCGCAAAAGCTAGTTATTAGATTTGTGATTGGTTTTAATTCCACTGATGAGCCTCCCATTACTCGAAAGGCTTCCCAAGTAATAACATTAACTGCACTCCCATGCTTACTATGAGTGCATCATTGTAAGGTTGTTTAACATGAAGTCCATCCTCTGGACTAATAGTGATTATTGACGTAGACGAACTAGTTCCTACCATGCATACATCTTTCTTTGGTCTCTTCTTCTTTCCTTTTGGTATTGATTCATCACCAATGATCATGCTTATTAATCCTGATACATCTTTATGAATCTTCTTGATGGTTGCTCTGAGTATCTGAACTCCGCTATCTTTTTTGAGTATCCTCAGTGAATCTTTTCAAGGAACATACCCTTATCAATTATTTTATTTCAATCTTAAGGTCTCGACATTCGTCTGTGTCGTGACCATGATCTCAATGATATTTGCAACTAATAGAAAGCAGATTGAGCTTCCGAGGAGTTGGTATATTTATTCTCTTCTGTCTGATCCACATCAAAATTTCTGATCTAGGGGCGTTGAGAGGAGCGTAGCTTTTATCATCATTTCTCTGCCTACTAGATATTCCCTTTTCAGATCTCTTTTCTCATATTTTCTTTTCATCCTTTTCTCTTTGTTTTCCTTCTTTCGCATCTCTCTTCTATCTTCGTCTAAGTCGATTAGCTTTGTTGCTATAACTATTGCTTCGAAAAAAGTTTGAGGTTTCTTTATCATTATTTATCTCTGAGCTTTTCTATCTTAGTACCGTACTTCAATACATCTATGGCTGCTTCGTTACCTAAATGCTCTATTTGTATAGCAATTTTGTTGAACCTGTTGAGATAACTTTGAAGTGTCTCATTATCATCTTATTTACAGAGTCGTAAATCATTGATACTTTTCTTAGGCGGAATATTTATTATGAACCGAGTCATGAATTGTTCCACCAATTCTTCAAAGGTAGTTATGGAGTTCTTTGGGAGTCTATGGAACCATCTTTGAGCTGTATTTATTAATATTGTAGGAAATACACGGCACATGATAGCATCATTGATATTCTGCAACATCATTTTGGTTTGAAACATAGAAACATGAGCTATTGGATCACCAGTCCCATCATATTGGTCTAAAGGTGGAACCTTGAACTTCGAAGGTATGAGCGTTATCATTATATTATTAACGAACGGAGTGCTTCCGTCTAGTCTACATTCTTCTATTTCAGCAGGTCCAGTACGGACCTTATGCATTGCCTTTCTTAAGTGACGATTAAAATTCATCCTATCTCTTATAGGAGTTTCAGACTCTGCTTCGTGTTCTCTATTGGACTCATATCGTGGTTGACTCCTGTTTCCTTGTGACTTACCCTGCTCGCTGCGGGGTGGCAATCGTACGATTTACGGAGCATTAATGTTTGCTCCAATGGGTGTTGCAGATATAGGAGTAGAGATTCCTACCATAGGAATATCAGCTGCTGTCTCTTGAGTTAAATACGATAGTTGCTATTGCACCATGTGGAGTTGAGCTTTGAGACTATTAATTAATGCCTCCCTGAATAACAGTGGTAGATTCGGTGGAATGGGAGTCTGACTTGTTCCAGCCACATTAAGTGGAGTTGAAAATTCAGGTATATTTAAGAAAAGAACGGTTGGAACGGATCTTGATATATGTTGAAAAGGAACATAATACGGTGGAGATGCTTCGATTGTTATTCCAGGCTATGAATTATTTGGGGGTAAACTCAAGGATTCAGAGCCAAGGGTTGTGAGAAGTTATCCCCTTGAGTTGTTAACGGAATGGCTTGAGTGAGAGCCACCGTGCTGGCGGATGTTCCTCCTTGAAGAGGCGGAGGCTTTGATGTGTTTGCCATATGTCAATATTGTCACAAGGAATTGACGAATTGAACTAGAAAAAATAAAGAATTGTCCTTCCCACAGATGGCGGCAATTAATGAATGTTAACTTCCCTTTTGAACCTACAAGTACAAGAAAACTAAGATAAACCTAAAATCTTTGATCCGTAGGCTCTCCGATGCTTAAGTTAGAGAGAAATATATTCAAGATGATCTAATAATGATAAAATATGAGCCTTTATATAGGCATCAAAGAGACATACTTAATCCAACTCGAATTGGTATATTGAGATTACTTGTCCTTTACTAATTAAGTGACTTTATCCTTATCATATAATAATCTCATATGGACATAAAGTCCTTTTTGGGCTTGAACTTCTGGGTTTGGGTCATATAGACCTTTTAGGACTATCAATTTATTTAAAATCCAATTACAGTAGATTAAATTTTTCGTTAATTTTATTTGAAATTCGACTAGTGCTATTCCTATGTGTACATTAGGGGCAGAAGTCAAAAGAAAAGGGTTGGTGGGAATGAGCTACCTTCACATGAATATTTTGCTAATTAGTGTGGGTCACACAGAGGCTCCAATCCATTGTTTTCAAAAATCACAGTGTCTCCACGCTTCAAAATTATTCAAATTGATTTTCATTGCCTAAGACAACAAAATGAGAGCATCCTATGTCCTATTTTTTCTTTTTCATTTTGTTCTTTTGCGTATCTGTCCATTACCTTAATTATTATTAAGAGCAAATTAATTAAAAAGAGATCTTCAAATTGAAAATATTATTCATTTAAGATCCTTAATTAATTTAAATGAGATCATGTTACATTAACATACCTCTATTTAATCCATTCTTAAAATTCTACCAATATTTTTTTTAGCATCTACTTAGAATGGTTAATATCCAACACTAGAAGGGAAAAACTAAGTGGATAAGAGATCGATCCATGGTTTTCGCAACTGGATGTCCACATTTTTTATCACTTGGACTAAAATTCTACTAATATTATTAAAATTCTATAAATAAGCGATACATATTTAGTTTTTTTTTTTTCAAAAAAGATGAATATACAAATAATATATCAAATATAAATTCTGGAGGTAGATTATTAAAAATTTAGCTAATGACCGAAAATTGAAATATCGAACCAACTAAAAAATAATGCTATATATATATATATATATATATATATATATATATATATTCCATTACTCAAAATGATGACAACAAGCAGGTTGCTTTTGCAACAAACTATACAAATGATATTAAAAAATGGGCAAAATATTTAGCCTCTCCAAATCTATATTTGTTGAATTAAGATCTTCCCTTTTTAAGAACTAATGAGAACAAAAACAACAAATGATGTACAAGAAAAGACAATGTTATGTGGAGATTGGATATCCTTATTTATGGGAAGGATAACTA
>CATIWO010616539.1:0-20159 GCA_949673435.1 Macaranga tanarius | reverse complement strand
TTGGAGATTTCAATATACAATTCTAAAGTTTCTGAAACAGAAGTGTGAAAGAAAAAAGGGCGCACTCCATCTACATCTAGTGCTCAGTGTATATATGCTATAGTAATTTATAAATTCTGATCAAACTGTGCATTTTTTCTTGTGTTATAAATGATTTTGCTCTTGGGTTGCTTTGTTTCTGTGTTTTTGGTGCCTATTTGAGCTCACAAAAGTGCGAGATGTCAATGTAAATAAGAAAAGAAATAAAACCAGGTATGTATTTGTGTTTATTCTATGTTTCTGCTTTGTTATTTCTTTTGGTTTGTGCAACTGTTCTTGATTGATATTGACTATAATTTATCAATCAAGTTGCCATATATACTCCAAATTCAACTGATTCATGTCTAAGTGATCTATGAATATGGTTGCTTTAACTCTTGTTTTTGACAAAATATATATATTTACGTCTAAATTTCTCAACTCTTAATTTGTGTTTTCATATTTGTTTGTCAAATGTTTGAATGTCATATAGTTTTTTAGAGTCGGTGTACCAAACGCGTTGAATATCATATTATCTCTGAAAGTCAGGACAAAATATATATATATATTTAATTTTTTTATGTTATCACTAAAAGATTCCTAATTAAATTTATTGCTTATATAATAATGAATCTTTCTTTATTGTTTATTATATCTATATATTAATAAATGTGTATCTGTCTTTACCGTTAATTATGCAAGAAAGCATCTGTAAAGAAAAGACATTTAAATTTTTTATATCTTTAATTTATTATAAAAATGATTCAAAATATGTATCTATTCTATGTATTATACATAGAATATAAAATAATTATTCTCGAAATCTATTGTGGTAAACATATTCGTATATGGAATCACCTAAATTTTAATTGTTTAAAATATGTAAACTTGGTCTAATCAGTTGTCACATATTTGTCATTGGCTACTAGCTAGTGTATATATCGCACAGATGCCCATATAGCTTCTAATTTTTTTTTTTCATATTTATTGGATGTGTTGAATATCTTACATTTCAACTCGTGGATAGAAAATATAGAAAATGCTACCAAAGTTGGATGCACTATGTAGCATGCACGTCTTTGCATATAAGTATATAGTAGTTGTAAGCTTTTGCAATTACAATCTGTAGATATGTAAAATTGCTTCAGTTCTAGATAGCAATTAGGACTGAAAATCATAAGATCGCATTTTCATGCGTATATAAATTGTGGTTCCAAACAAGAAATAATAACCAAAAAGGAAATAGCTAAGATGGAAAACATAATGGACTGAGAATTTTCTATGTATTTTGGTGTTCAAACTGATAGTGCATGTACATAAATGCTAACTGAATTTGTACAACTAACTTATTATGAAATGGTTACTCCAATTAAATAACTTGTTCTTGGAAAACTGGATTCTCATCATCTAGATTTTTCTAACTCTCAACTTGTGTTATCATATTAGTTATAGAACATATATGTTGAATGCGATATTATATTTGAAGTCGGTAAAGAAAGAGAAGATATATATTATTAGAATATTTAATTATGTGTAAGCATTCACTAAATAAAGATATATTATCATTAAAATATTTATATCTTTATAGTTGATTGTAACACGGAGATTCGCATATCCAACCACCAGAAATTTAAAAAGTATAACTATGCAAATTTGAACTTTAGCAATAACATATTTGTCATCTATCCAATTTTTATTACATATTGAATATGTAAAATTCAATCTTTTGCTTGATTATCGGACGTATAAAACATCTTTTACTTGAATTAGGGGACAGAATATATAGATACCAAGTCCCAACAAGCAAGCTCTGCATATGGGTTGCATGAGCAATTAATAAAGCACAAATCCTTCAGTAATTTTTCTAATAAAACATGGTTATCATGGATTAATCACTTTTCTTTTACAATAATCTAAGATAGATAGATAGATACTTTAGCTGTTGATTCCTAGCAGATCAGATGTGCATCAGAAAAAACTTTTGCGTGTATCCAGCACAAGAGAAACAGTTTATAGCCTAACATGGATAATTCTGCACTAGCTAAAGGGCTGGAGCCCTTTTTGACATGCTCATCTGGCCAAGCCCAAACCAAAGCACAACATAAGCCTACATAGCTTGGATTCTTGCAAGAAATGTTTAAAGATCCAAAAAAAAAATTCAACTAATTAATCTTGATACTTGTAATTATTGTATAAGAAATGTTTAAAGATCCAAAAAAAATTGCTCAGTGCGTAGATCAAGAATTCAAGATTCACATGGGAACATATATATAAATTGTAGTGATAATGTTTCAACTCATCAACCCAGAAAAAAAATAAAGAATTATCAGGTAGCTAAAATTTGGAATTGCTACACACATTTTCTCTATACAATTAAAGCTTAATAATATATATATATATATATATATATATGACATTGATATGAGAAGAGTAAGTTGTTTGATATCTCACAACATGTCTGCAAAAATAGAAAAGGCAAAAGCTATATCAGTACCATCTCGAAAATACAAAGTAACTGACTTGCGAGTGAGCGAGTGGTCTACCAATACCATGTTGAAAACACAAAGTAACTTGCTAGTGAGTTTTGTTTTTTTTCCTTTTGGCCTTTATTTATGAGTTCTATTTCTAATTTATGTTTACACTTTGTAACCCTATAGTTATATGGAAGAATTTGTAAGCTCCCACCAATATATGATTCCAATTACATGACTCCAATAAAAATTTCATGAACTTAACATTGATTAACCTGTGCAAATGGTAGCTAGTAACCATTGATGTATTGGATATGCTATTAGATAATTCTAAGCATTTCCTAAATTCATGTAGATTGTCTCTATAAGTTAATATTAAAAAAAATGAAACTATTGATGATTTAAAAAAAAAAAACGAAACCATTTGAACATGGCTGATTTTATTTAAAAAATGAAAAAAGAAACAACAGAGACTAGCTTGCTGAGCATTTTATATTTAGTGAAATTTTTGTCAAATATTAAAATGTGTACTTCTTAATTGTTTTTTATAATTATATCTATTAATTTATTAAGATGTAAATTCCTTTTAATTAGACGAATCTTTATTTTATTAAAAAAAATTAAACTAGTTATGAACCAAAAAAAATGAAACTATTCGAGAGTAGATGATTTTAATTATTCAAAAGACAAATTAAATACACACATTACCTTGATTTTTTTTTTTTTTTGAGCATGGTCAAAAGTTTACATGATAAAAATTTTAAATGAGTAGAATGATGCAAAAAATGAGTACTATGATGCAAGTAATAATTGAGAAACTATACATATAAGACAATATTATTCAATTATGGCTGGCATCAAACACCCTTTTGGTTAAGACTTAAGAGGGCACTTGAAAACATAATTTTTGTATGCCCCTTATGTAGTTTATTTTTAATTAAGATACCCATATTTTGGATTTTAGCAGTCGTCGAAGATTTGTCTTCTAGTGTTAGGTATAGAATATCTAACTTACCCTCCTAATATTTAAAAAAATTTACATGGTGGATTGCAATATACAAAAATTAATACTTTACGTTGGAGATTTCAATATACAATTCTAAAGTTTTTGAAAAGAAAAAAGGATGTGCTCCATCTACATCTAGTGCATAGTGCTTATATGCTATAGTAATTTATAATTTCTTATCACACTGTGCATTTTTTCTTGTGTTACAAATGATTTTGTTCTTCGGTTGCTTTGTTTCTGTGTATTTGGTGCCCATTCGAGCTCAGAAAAGTGCAAGATGTCAATGTGAATAAGAAAAGAAATAAAACCTGGTATGATTATTTATGTTTATTCTATGCATCTGCTATGTTATTTCTTTTTGGTTTGTGCAATTGTTCTTGATTAACAATAATTTATCAATCAAGTTAATATGTACCCCAAATCAAACTGATTTTTCACGTCTAAATGCTCTATAATATGGTTGCTGCGACTCTTGATTTTGACAAATTAGATTCTTCAAACCGTTGAAATTTCTCAACTCTTAATTAATTTGTGTTTTCATATCTGTTTATCAATGTTGGACCATATTATTTTCAAAAGTTGGTATACCGAATATGTTGAATATCATGTTATCTCTGAAAGTTGGTACAGAAAGAGAAGATATTTAAAGTTTTATATTATCACCATAATGATTCCTAATTATATTTATTGTGTATATAATAATGATTATCTATTTCTCTTTATTGTTTATTATATATATTAATGATTGTGTATCCGCGTTTACCGTTAATTATGTAAAAAAGCATGGTAGAAAGAGAAGAAATTTAATTTTTTTTATATCTATCATTATAAAAATGATTTAGAACATGTATCTATTCTATGCATATATAATATGAAATAATTATTTTTAAGAACAATTGTGGTACATATTCGCATATGTAATTACTCTAAATTTTAATTATTTAAAATATGTAAATTTATTCTAATTAGTTGTCACAGATTTGTCATTAGCTACAACCTAGTATATCTAATTTATTCTAATTAGTTGTCACAGATTTGTCATTAGCTACTACCTAGTATATCTAATTTATTCTAATTAGTTGTCACAGATTTGTCATTAGCTACTACCAAGTATAGCTATTTCATAGATACCCAATTAGCTTCTAATTGTTTTTCATATTTATTGGATGTGTTAAGTACCTAGCACTTCAACTAGTGGATAGAAAATACAGAAAATGCTACCAAAGTTGAAGGATGCACTTTATAGCTTGCACATCTAAAGCATATAAGTATATATATAGTAGTTGTAAGCTCTCGTGTTTATAATCAGTGTGGATCTATAGAATTACTTCAATTCTAGATGAAGAGCAAGGAAACCAAACAAGAATCGCTAAGATGGAATCACAATGGACCGAGAATTTTCTATGTATTTAGGTGTTCAAATTGATAGTGCATATATATAAATGCTAATTAAATTTGTACATCTAACTTGATATAAAATGGTTACTCCAAATAAATAACTTGTTTTTGAAAAATTGGATTCTCATCATCTAGATTTTTCAACTTTCAACTTGCATTATTGTATTAGTTTACTGAACATATATATTGAATGTGATATCATGTCTGAAAGTCGGTACAGAAAGATAAGATACATTATATCTTTTAAAAAGTTTTCAAATATTTGATTATGTATGAGCATTTATTGTATGAATACATAGATTATTAAAATATTTATATCTTTATAGTCAACCGTGACACACATGTTCGTATATTAAAAATACAAATACAAATTTAAACAGTTTAAGTATACAAATTCGAACATTAGCCATCACAAATTTGTCATCTATCTAATTTTTGTTATATATTGGATATGTAAATTTCAATCTTTAGCTTGATTAGTGGACATATAAAACATCTTTTACTTGAGTTAGGGATAGAGAATATATAGATCTCAAGTCCCAACAAGCAGGCTCTATATATGTGTTGCATGAGCTATAAAGCACAAATCCTTCGACAATTTTTCTCGTAAAACATAGTTATCATGGATTAATCTATTTTTTTTACAACAATCTAAGACAGATACTCACTTTAGTTGTTGATTCCTACCATATCAGATGTGCATCAAAATAAACTTTGCATGTGCTCCAGCACAAAGGGAAACAATTTATAACCTAACATGGCTAATTCTGCGCCAGCTAAAAGGCTAGAGCCCTTTTGGACATTCTCTCCTATCCAAGTCCAAATCAAAGCACAACACAAGCCTGCATAGCTTGGATTCTTGCAAGAAACGTTCAAAGATCCAAAGGGTTGCCCTGCAGATCATGAATTCAGGATTCACATGAGAACATATACATAAATTGTAGTGATCATGTTTCAATTAACCTCAACCTGGAAACCAATAAAGAACCATCAGATAGCTAAAATTTGGAATTGCTACACACATTTTTCTCAGAAAAACATCCTAAACAATCATAGCTTAACAAAAAAATATATGACATTGATCTGAGTTGTTTGGTATCTCTCAAGACGTCTGCAAAAACAGAAAAGGCAAAAGATATATCAGTACCATCTTGAAAACACAAAGTAACTTGTTAGCGAGCCAGTGGTCTAGTAGTCACTTCTTTTCAGGTCCGAATTCTGCCGTAAGAGATGAAGGTTTCTTCCCGTTATATAGTCCATCAATGCCAAAATGAAATAGATCAATAGTCAATATAATATGCAGCGTCAGAGACAAATAAGATCAGCATTTTCTTCTCTTCTGGCCTCATGTTCTCATTGTGGATCAAAGTGTAACAGTGCTGCAAAGCAACTACTAAAAATCCGGCAAGTAACTCTATATGTTCGTCCTGTAATTGAACCGTTGTATGATTTCTCTGTATGTAACAGGAGATATGATTGGTAAACACAATCCAAATCAGACAATGCAAGTAGTCCCAGATGTTGAATGTGTTCCAAGATACAATTTTTTAAACCAGCTAATACTTATCCCAATCCCAACCTTTCAACAAGGAAAAAACATATGCAACCATTGTTATCAATAGCATCCCCATCAACAGCAGCAATCTATCAATTAAATGAATCTCCAAATTCCAAGCACAAAATCATCAAAACACGGTATAAATTGCATAACTGAACAGCATTTCTGCCTCAAGTTACTATTTTGGCTTTCATTTAATTTACAATATATAAATGTTTCACATTTTCAAACACTTTAGACCTATATTTTACTTGAAATCTTAATCCTGCAATTAGTTATGAATAAAAGGAAAGGACCAAACATTTCGATAAGCACTAGAGCAGTTCATGGTTTTTTTTTTCTTTTTTTCACTCCTTCACAACGGTCCTAACAAGGTTATAATTAGACGCTTCAGTATTCAAAATGAAAACAGAAATGAAAAATAATATTTATCTAATATTTGGTACGATAGGAATAGATGTTTTTTTTTTTACCAAAAATCGAATGGTCTAATCCCTAATGGGATTTTTGAGAGGCAGGAGGATAGGGGTTTGAAATCCCACTCTCTACCGAGGATGTCCACATGCCGAGCCGTTAGGCTACAAAAGCGGGACATAGGAGTAGTCTTCATGATCAGTTAAAACTAAATACATTTATATTTACATGGATGGTGATAAGTGTCGGTAGTATTAACACAAATAATGTGTCACGGACCATTAAGATAAAAGAAATTTTTTATTTTTTCATTTTTATTCTTAAATACTTTTTAATGGATGATAAAATAGGGAGCAGAAAAATGATTACAATTGGCCCATGACATGATGTACATGTCGATTCTACCGTTACCAAAATTCAATGAAGCTCACAAAAGCTGTCATATTACATGCATTTAACAAATATCACAGGAAAATAACCCGCATTGAAGATTTGACCCACACATGTCAATCATCAAAAAAAATGGAATGATTACCATTTTAGATTTTGTCAAGCTCCAATGCAATGTCAAGAAAGCTCATTCACTCGGATTCTCAAAAGTCAAAACCACAAAATAAAACAAGTCCATTCATATAATGACGATTAACAGGCAATCAACCACAAAGCTGCCAATTCAGATAAACCAAGTAAAAGTGCAACGTAGACTGTTGTGCAGAACATACACAGCAAAGAAAGACCTGTTATCATATGGTTGAAAAAGCAGCAAAATATCATGACAGTGCACATATTTGAAGAATCATAACCCTAAAGAAATGGGGTTTGTTTGACCCTATCATCACATAACAAATCAAGAAAATAAGCATCTCTTTTAGCCTTAAAATTCAATTCTTGGTTTCTTTTTGCATTGGAAAACCTAGAAAATTACCAACAACCCGTTGAAATCATCTTATGTATGCAATTATATTAAAAGTTGTTGAAAACTTTTGTTACTCTTGTGGTTTTTTTCGAATCGAATTGCATTAGACAAAGTAGTATAATAAATTCTAAATACTAATAATTTAAATTAAAATAAAAAAAATTCTTCCTAATTACTTGCCAATAAAAATTAACTTTACCATTCTAAAGTAAACATAAAGCTACTCTATCTGGGTTTCTTATTCTCTAACCAAAACTAATACAAGAACTTTTAAAGAAAAATAAAAGAATGAAGCATAAACATATAAAAATAAAACAAAAAAAATTTACAAAGAGTACTGGACTGGGCCAGTTAACATGAGGACTGGACATTTTCTTATTCTTCGAAGTTTAACATTGAAATTTTTATTTAAGCATGATATATGCTAGCCGAAAGAAATTAATGTTTTGCGAATAATTTTTAGGATAAAAAGGTAGCCACATAACAGTGTGTTACCACTCGTGACAAATTTTAAAACTATTCCTTCCCTTTTCAAATGTCTCCCTACACTATCAGGGCGAAACCATATTTAAAAAAATAATTATCGTCTTCTAGTCCCGTGACGTCATGACCATTATAAAAATTGGGGCTAATTTTTTGGATGAAATTTGGAAAAAAGAAATTTATTTTTAAGTAGGGTCAAGAAATATTAGTCTTTTTGGATTTAAATTTTGGCAACTTATTGAAAAAGGACAATAGTCAGAAGTCCGTGAATGTATACAAACACAAATTAAGACCTAATTAAAGTATTTTGTAATTATATTTCTTTAAAGCCTTTTTGATGATTTCTTTCAAAATTTTGCATTTTCAGTTTTGTAAATTGAGGTATAAAATTTAGATGCTATTTGAAAATCTTTAAATTAAATTTATATAAAATATAGGCAATGCATAAATTAGCTATGATGAAGTGGGCACGGATATCAAGTCCACATGAGCCCAAAGAGCATCTATACTGATCATGGCTAGGGGTGTAAACGAACGGAGCCGCTCGAGAGCAGCTCGAAGTTCGGCTCGTTAAAAGTTCGTTCGAACTCGTATATTGAAGCTCGTTTAATAAACAAGCCGAGCTCAAACTATGCAAAACTCGGCTCGTGAAAGCTCGTGAACAAGCTCGAATAAAGACTTGCGAACCGGCTCGTAATTTTAATGTATTAATAATTTAATTTTATATATATAATATATAAATTTTTATTCATTTAAATATTTTAAAAATATATTATTACAAAAAATCATAATTTTATAATAAATAATTTAGTAAATAATTTATTTTAAATTATTTTAATGAATAATTTAAATTTATACATTATATTTTTAGAAATTTTTTTAACTTGTTTAGACTCATTTATGCTCGTAAACAGCTCGCGAACACTTAGCGGCCTAATGAGCTCGGCTCAAGCTCGACTCGTTTATAAATGAACCAAGTCTGAGCTAGTTAAAGCTCGACTCAGCTCGGCTCGTTTACACCCCTAATCATGGCATAAACCATACCCAAAAACAATTTTCTTGAAAAATCGAAACTGTCCAATTATAAATTGTGTGATTTTGTTGAATTTTCCATTCATGCACAAAAACTTCATTTTCTTTTTGTCTTTCGTGTCAAAATTATCAATTTGGATCCTCCCATTGGGTTGATAATTTTCGAACTTAAAGGTAAACAAATTTATTGAAGTTCTGGTAGGGAAAAAGTAGTTTAATTATCAATTTTTTTAAAGATTTTATAAAATATATAATTTGATTCTTGCCGTTATTAATTCGTAGAATTAATTTTTATTTAATTTACCTCTGTTATATGATCTGCTAATGCTTATATCGTTTGGCCGCCTCCTCACACTAATCAATTTTGCCTCACTCATTAAGCTATATATATTTTAACTTTAAAAAATCATACTTAATTTTATAACTTAACGTTATATCCTAACTCAAAAAGTTTAAATATAAAATATTTTGTGTGACAAACATATATATGAATTTAACACTTTCTCAAAAACAAACTTTAAAATTTAAAATTTATTAGTTTTTTGCCTAATACATTTCTCATTTGACTAAAATATTTCTAATGTAAATTTTAACTTATACCTTATATGATCTCAATATTTAATAATCTCGCTAGTAAAGTGGCCACTACTCTCTAAGGACATCATAAGGTGCAGGCTGCTCCTATTATACAGTCCATTATTTTTTAAATTATTTGATTTTCGATATGAATAAAAAAAATTAATAATCTCACATTATAATGGTCCATTCTAAAAAAAAAATTGAGCATATTGAGTAGGAGATTTTTTTCCTGATGATATGTGATGAATTTAGCTTTCAAATAGTTTCAGATTGAACATTATATCTAAGATAAGATATTCCATATCTTAATTTATGTGTCTAAAACTACACTCTATATACACACAAACACACAAATATGAACATTGCTTTCCACATTAAAAGATAAAATGAAAAAGATGATCTATGTGTATATGCTAGGATTAAATCATATAAAGTGGTGTCACTATTTCTTTTATCTATATGATGCAAACTATTACAGATAAATAAAAAACACGACATACTGTTTAGTCACCATTGATCAATGATTTGAGATTAAGACAAAGGCCACCATGAACATGTTCTTCCATGTTTCTTTTTATCTTTTCTGAACAGAAAATATATCATATATGCATCTTCCATTTTGAAGTTTTGTCACACTCTATTTCCTGGGTGCTGCCTTTCGTTTGGATCTTGGAAATAATAATTATGTTTTAGGAGCAGCCATTAACATAACGACACTTAGCAACCTTTTCAGGTAATAAAATTCAGTGCATTTTGTCCTTTTCAAACCGCAACATAATTAGCCAACTTACTTAGACTCATACTTAAAGATTAAAGTAAAGCACTAACTCAATCTTGCCGTTGATAATTCTTGCCACAGTCCTTAATTTAGGACTTTCCAGGACCTCACATGCATCAACATTGTTTCAATTAGAATAATTTGATTATATATATACATACACATATATGTTGTCATCTTTTAAACTTAAAACTTAAGTTATTTAAAATATATATGGTATATAATCAATATTTGTTGATTCAAATAGAAAAAAATTTAAATTTTAAATTTTATATACAAAAAAAAATAAGTGCTAAATCCACACAACTTGAACTTCAAAATTAAAATGCAGCAAAAATGATATATATATATATATATATATATATATATATATATATATAAATAAATTTTCATTTTCATGCAAACCTACAGGATATTAGGTTACTTTGATATAAGTATCCATTTATAGCACAGTGATCAACTCTATAATAAATTTTGATTCAAAGAAAAAAAGTTAAAATTTAAAGTTAGGATAAGTACAATTTTGATTATGTGGTTTACCTTTTGGCAAAATTAATTCTTGTATTTTTTTTAATATTAATTACCTTTTATTTCATAGTTATTATATTTTAATACCTTTCTAAATTATATCGTTTAATATATATAATTTAATGTTAAAATAATATAGATTTTTAACAGTAAAATAATAAAATTAATGATATAACATTTAATTAACTACAATTAATTCACAATAAATCAAGTTTAGATGTATATTTGATTTTATTATGAATAAAAAATAATTTTTAAAATAAACTTACAATATATTTAAAAATAACTAATTCGTTAGATTGATCATAAATTATAAATAGAATAAATTTATTATTAAAATTTAATATTATATTAATATTTTTCCATAAAATAATAATGATATTAATTTATATAAGGTAGTAAAATGTAGGAAATATCAGACACAATTACTTAAATGTCACAAAAAAAAAAATTATAAAATTAATTTTGCTAAAAGAAAAAATCACATGAATCAAAATTATTCTTTATCTTTTTAAAGTATTTTTATATTTGTAATGTGTAGCCGGCTAACCGGTGATAATAATAAATAAAAAGTTATATGAGACTTCATCAGGTGTGAGATTGGATTATCATTTTCAGTTCCTGCAAAACATAATTAATCCTCCCTCCCTGTGTTACTAGTAAAAAGAAAAGAAAAGAAAAAAAAGAAAAGATCATTCAATTGAAACACTAATATCCTACCATGATACCTTCCATTATATATTCTTTAAGAACATGCATGAATAATGAGAAAGATCAAGGAAGCATCCACTTTAAATTTTGGCCCTAGAAAATGCAATGTCAATGCACATGTATATTTATTTTTTCTAAATGGCATGTTTTGTGGATGCACTTACATAGTGGGTGGTGGAGGAAGCCAGGAAGAAAAGGTGGTAATTGATTTTATGTAATTAATTTGTTGAGAAATGGAGCCACCTTCACCAGCACACCACTTACCAAAATAGTGATTACATATATATATATATATATATATATATATATATATATAACTCGGTTTGAATAAAGTAAGATCACGATGACTGTAAAAGTCATATAACTATTAATTCAGCACAATTAGGTATATTATTACTCAAATTTGAAACATTTCTTAAATGAAAATAATTCCTATCAGTTAATTTTAATAATTATCGGATATATATATATATATATATACATTAGTTATTTTTTTTGAAATTATTTCTCAGAAAAAATAATTAAGAATTTAAATATTCATATTCTATATTATATTGAGATTCTAAAATTATAAATATATTTGTGACACTCATAAGCACAACCAAACACGTGATCACAATTAAAACTATACACATGGCATAAAAACATTTTCGCATATATATATATATATATATACAAAATCCCTTATATACATTCATTGTCTACCATACATTACATGCATTACATAAATTTAATTAATACACATGATGCTACTACAAAATGCCAAAAACAAACTAAGGATGAAAGTTGATTACACCAAACTCGCCGCGGCCCACCTTAAAACTCAGATACAAGCTTCTATCTTTCTAGTCGAGTCCTAAAGACAAATAGATGAAAAGGAATGAGCTTGCGACTCAGTAAGTAATCACTAATACAATGATATAAAAATGACTTCTCAAGAACTAATTAATAAGAATTAGTTAAACAAGTAAAAGTGGACTACAAGGGCGTGTCTCTCCCCGTGTAGTCTACTGATCAAAAACCCTCATCGAGACACGGCCTGGAACACGATCGTATTTCTATCTCAAAACCCACTAGCGAGCGCCAGATAGCAGACTTCAATCTCTGGCGAGCGCCAGTGTCTACTCACAGGCTGCCCTCTCTAGCGAGCGCCAGTGTCTACTCACAGCTGAACACGCCAGGTTAAACACGCTTGTGTATACACCAAAATACGTTGTGTCTTCTCACATGGACTGAGACACGCCCATGTCTCAACCCGTGTCCTCAACCTGATAACATATTCATACACATTCTTAACCATTAATCCACAAGCACAACACAAGCATTTCACACCAATTCTCATCAAAATATAATAATATCATTTACAACATTGCTCATAGTATAACCAATCACATAAGTGCAAGAATGCATATAATCACATTTCAATCTCATTGTTCAATATCTGGCCGGATCCATTCTCACGTAATTGCCTCACACTTAGCCTCATTGGCTTATCAAACTCACAATTATAATTTCATATGTATATGGCCATTTAGTGAGACTATTCACTTGGCTCAGTCTCACTCCACACTTATCAATCATGGATAGCTATCCACTTGGCTCAACTTTCCCATCGTACACAATCGGTAAAGACTATCCGCCCGGCTCAATCTTCACTCAACACACTTTCTCATACATCATTGTTTCCTCACTTATTTCACCTTTTTGTGAAATACAACACAACATAATACAATACAACTCAATGCAATTACATCACAATAAGTCAACTTAATAATAATATTCCATCCACAATAATCCATAATTCACACATAGAGCACACATCTCATTATTTATCAACCAATCCTCACATTTCCAATACATAAAAGGTTGGAAAATCATTCCACATCATATTCACTAATCCAAAAATTTATTCATTTTCATTGAAAAAAATACACAATTATACACATAAGAGTTTAGCATATGTATATAACATATATTAGTAATTACTTACCTCCAAGTGCTTCCAACTTCAGGAAGGGTATTTCTTCTAATTATGAGTGCTTTCTTTCCCTTTATCAACTTCTACATATAATCATTCATCAATCTCACATAATAAACATTATACTTGCACGCAATCTCAACTAGGTGCAAGTAAATGCTCAAAGCTTGATATAGGCACATGATGCACACACAAGTCTAATGACTATGATATTTCTACTAAAGCTAGTATTATATATCTGCTATCAATTCTAATTGGAATTACTTAAATCAGATATGTATAGAATTATTTATGGATTTTTAAAATAATTCGGGTACAACAGGGCTACTAGCATGAGCACCAAATTGTCGAACCTTATTAGACTATTCTAGCAATAGATTCAGCCCAAGCTCAAAACATAAAAGTTGTAGAGGACTCTCTGAGGTTTTCAGAGCCTCTAACCATGCTTAATTTAGAGCTCTATAGCCCAAGTTATGAAAAAAATTCTAGGATTGAAAAACAGAGAAAACATGGCACGAATTTTACAACAATCAAAACTCAACTTAAATCAACAAAAATGCATATGAAGCTTACCAATTAATGCTCCAATTGCTTAATGATCGTAAAGCTTCCCAAAACTATTGTTTGATAATTTATGCAAGATCAAAATCTCCCAAAAATCTATCAAGAAATCACTCTTCTTCCTCTTCTCCACTTCTCTACACTCTATATACAAACATACACACATATACACACATACACATCCATCAATCACAATTCTCCATTTGCCCCCCCCTAAGGTGTCCTCCTTCATTAATATATAATTATAACTAAAATAATAATAATAATAATCTAGATAATTATAAATAAATATCATCACAATATCCTACCTCTCCCTTCATGAAATGGAACTAATACATAATAACCCATAATTTTATATTATAACAATTTAATCCTAACTTTTTATATAATTAGGTCTTTCTTTACAATTCATAAACACACCCTTACTAAATTAAGTCCATTATCTATTATGTGTAAAATGCAATACATAAAGAAGGAATTAGGTATTCGAGAATGCGGGTGTTATATTTCTCCCCTCCTTAAATAAAATTTCATCTCTAAAATTTAATGACTCACCATATTTCAGAAAAAGATATGGGTATTTTTGTTTCATTTGCTCTTCCACTTCCCATGTAGCCTCTTTAGGTGAATGATGGCTCCATTTCATATTTAATATTGGAATCTTTTTATTCCTCAACTACTTCATCATCCGATCTAAAATTTTTATTGGTTCCTCCACATAAGTTAGCTTCTCAGAGATTTCTATCTTAGGCTCTTGTACGATGTGACTCATATCGAATCGGTATCACCTTAACATCGACACATGAAATACATCATGAATGGAAGACATTTCCTTTGGTAGAGCTAATATGTATGCCAGTGGTCCAATCCTCTCAATAATCTCATAAGGTTCAACATATCTCAGACTCAATTTTCCTTGTTTGCCAAATCTTAAAATCCCTTTCCATGGCGATACTTTTAAGAAAACTTTCTCTCCAATGTTATACTCCATTTTTCGGTGGTGTCGATCCACATAACTTTTTTGATGATTTTGGGCTGCTTTTAAATTATTTTTTACCACTTAAATTGTCTCTACTGTCTTTTGCACTAAATCCGTTCCTTTAAGTTGCCTCAAACCTTTAACATCCCAAAAAATTAGACTTCTACATTTTCTCTCATATAAAGCTTCATACGGTGCCATTCCGATGCTAGAGTGATAACCATTACTGTAAGTAAATTCCAATAATGGCAAGTGATCATCCCAATTGCCCTTAAACTCTATGGTACAAGCTCTCATCATATTCTCTAATGTTTGAATTATCCTTTCCGATTGACCATCTGTCTATGGATGAAAGGCTGTACTGAAATACAATTTTATTCCCAAAGCCTTTTATAAACTTCCCTAAAAATGTGATGTAAATTACGGATCTCTGTCAGATACAATCGACACAGGAATCCCATATAATCTCACAATCTCTAAATGTATAAGGAAGCTAGCTTATCCAAAGAATCAGTAGACTAAATCGGTAAGAAATGAGCTGATTTGGTGAGTCGATCAACTATCACCCACACATCATCATATTTTTGAAATGTTCGTGGCAACCCAATCACAAAGTCCATCGTTACCCTCTCCTATTTCCATTCCGGTATCCTCAAAGGTTGTAATTTTCCTGCAGGTACTTGTTGTTCCAATTTCACTGGTTGTGTTGCGTTTTGTGATATGAATTTTGGTGAAAGATATATTGACTTTGTGTTTTGGATAAGTTTTGGGTACTTTGGACGAGTTTGGAATGTGTTTTCTCATGTTGGAGTCAGACATGGCTTGAGACACAACCATGTCGCAAGGTGTATCGAGTGTTATTTTTATCCAGTGAGGAACACGGGTTGGGACATAGCATGACACAAGTTGTGTTAAAATCTGTATTTGTCTAGAATGGTGAATGAGGAGCGACACGGCCATGCTCCAAGCCATGTCGTGTCTAGTTTATGCTCCGAAAAGTGACACAGATAGCAACATAATATGACACAAGCCGCGTTGCATGCAGTGTTGTCCAAATCCATTTGGAAAGTATTTTTCTTTCTATTTTCTCTTCACAAACACTATAAATAAGTCTTGTATCAATTAGAGGTTAAAAAATTCAGCCTATTCATCATTGTTAGCCGTCTAAACACTCTTTGTATACTATTTTTACAATCATAGTAAAATCTCTCCTCTTCTACTTGTGGTTTTTATCCATCTTGAGATTTTCTATGTAAATTTTTATGTCTATTCTCTTTTACTTTTGTTTGCTATTTTTTTATGTTTATTTGTATTCGCCTATTGCTTTTTCTACGACTCTAACAAACTGGTATTAGAGCTTAGATTATTTTTTCCAGATTTGATCTTGGCATTGTCTGATTTGAATAATGGCTTCGTTGAAGTATGATATTCCACAATTGGATCGTAGCACAAGATTCACACTATGACAGGTTAAGATACGTACTATTCTTGCATAGATGGAGTTAGATGATTGTATTTTGGACTTTGATCATATGCCCACGTAATGGATAGATGATGTAAAGAAGCGTAAAAATCGTAAAGCCTTAACACAAATACATCTACATTTGTCGAATACTAGTTTGTAGGATGTATTGAGAGAGAAGACCTCAGCTTCATTGTGGGTGAAGTTGGAGCAGATATGCATGAAGAAATCTCTCTCTAGCAAGATGCATCTAAAGCAACATTTGTACTCTCATCATATGGTGGAAGATACATCCCTTGAGGATCACTTAACTGTATTTAAGGATATTGTCTCTGACTTGGAGACATAAAAGGGTGAGTTTTGGTAAGGGAATTCACAACACAAAAGGAACACTTGACTATATTCATTAAGACTTTTCGAGGTCATCCCAAGTTCCTACTAAGGGTGGTGCAAGCTACATACTAATGGTCATTGATGATTACTCGAGGAAAGTCTGGGTGTTCTTTTTTAGGCATAAGAGTGAGGTGTTTGCCACTTTCAAGCAGTGAAAGAACATGATTGAGAAACAGACTGGGAAGTAAGTGAAGTATCTCCGCACTGATAATGGGTTGGAGTTTTGTTTGGCTGAGTTTAACTTATTTTGTAAGTCCGACGGAATTGTTAGGCATTTGACAGTTCCGGGTACTCCTCAATAAAATAGTGTGGCTGAATGCATGAATAGAATATTGATGGAGAAGGTTCAATATTTACTTTCTAATTCTAGTTTATTGAAGTCATTTTAGGCTGAAGTTGCTATAACAGCCTGTTTTTTTATGAACTGTTCTCCCTCAACAGTGATAGATAAGAAAATTTCGGAAGAGGTATAGTCTAGTACTCCTCCAAATTATTCTGACCTAAGAATTTTTAGTTGTCCCGGCTATGCTCATATTGATATTGGTAAATTGGAACCTAGGTCTAAAAAATGTATTTTTCTTAGTTATATGTCTGGTGTTAGAGGTTATAAGGTTTGGTGTCCCGAGTTAAATAAGATTATTATGAGTCGTAATGTAATCTTTAATGAAACTTTTATGCTTTGTAATCAGTCTCCTAAAGACAAGTGTGATGAGTATGTGCAGCAGCAAGATAAAGACATTAAGGTGGAGTTTCCATTTGAGGAAGAATTCACACCAAAAGCTACATCAGATGAAGGTTCAGAGGTGATTGAGGTTGAGGTTGCTACCACAACCAGTACTCTATTACGAGGGACAGACTTAGGAGGCCTATTAAACTACCATAAAGGTATACTGAAGCGGATATAGTAGCTTATGTATTAAATATGGCTGAGGATATTGATGTCGACGATGAACTATCTACCTATAAGGAGGCAATCAATTGTGTGGATTCAGAAAAGTGGTTGATTTCCATGTATGAGGAGATAGAATCTATACACAAAAATGGCACATAAGTGTTAGTGAAGTTACCTAAAGGTAAGAAGGTTGTTCGGTGTAAGTGGATGTTTAAGAGGAAAGAAGGCACTCCGGGTATTAATGATGCTAGATACAAGGCGAGACTTATTGCTAAGGGCTATAGTTAGATTCTAGGTGTAGATTACACTAATGTGTACTCTTCTGTTATAAAACATAGCTCTATTCGAGCTTTACTTGGGATTATTGCTAGGCATGATCTTGAGTTGGAGCAAATAGATGTCAAAACGGCATTCTTATATGGAGAGCTTGAGGAGGACATCTACATGCAATAGCCAGAGGGTTTTTTTGCTTCAGAAATGAAGGACCATGTGTGTTTGTTGAAGAAATCTCTCTATGGGTTGAATTAATCTTTAAGGCAGTGGTACAAGAGGTTTGATGTTTTTATGACTACACATAGGTTTAGACATTGCAACTATGATAGTTATGTCTATTTCAGGAAGAACCATGATGGGTATTTTATTTATCTTTTTCTTTATATGGATGATATATTAATTGCAGCTAGAGATAAAGAAGAAATTAGGAAGGTCAAATCTCAGTTGAGTGCTAAATTTAAGCTAGAGATAAAGAAGAAATTGGGAAGGTCAAATCTCAGTTGAGTGCTGAATTTAAGATGAAGAATTTGGGTGAAGTAAAGAAGATTATTGGCATGGAGATTGTGAGAGATATAAAGGTTGGCTCGTTGTATCTTAGTCAAAGGGGGTACATTAAGAAGCTTTTGTAAAGGTTTAATATGCACAATTGTAAACCTGTAAGTACTCCATTGGCCTTACATTTTAAGCTTTCAGCTTTATTGTGTCCACAGTCAGATGATGAGATCGAGTACATGACTCGAGTCCCTTACTCTTGTGTGGTTAGAACCCTTATGTATACAATGGTTTGCACACGTCCAGATTTATCGCATACCGTGAATTTAGTTAGTAGATACATGGCTAATCCAGGGAAAGAGCATTGAAAAGCAGTTCAATAGATCCTTAGGTACTTATGTGGCTCTTCGAGAGTGTGTTTACATTTTGGGAGATGTAGAGATAGAGTTATTGGTTATATGGATTCAGATTTTACCAGTGATCTTGACAAAAGCAGATCGTTAACCGGTTATGTATTTAGCATTGGTGGTTATGCTATTAGTTGGAAGGCAACATTGCAAGCTTCAGTTGCATTGTCTATCATGGAGGCTGAGTATATGGTCATTACCAAAGCCGTTAAAGAGGTCATTTGGTTAAAGAGATTATTTGGAGAGCTTTGTGATGATTTGAAGCTCATGGCATTATTTTGTGATATTCAGAGTGCTATTTTTCTCACCAAAGATCAGATGTTCCATGAGATGACTAAACACATTGATGTTCGCTATCACTTTATACGAGAAGTTACTGCAAGGGGTGATGTGGTTGTTGTTAGGCAAAATCCGCAAGTGCACGGTTCTCTTCAAGTAATATAAATTTGAGTAAGAGTATCGTTCCCACGAGGAGATTGATACCAAGCACTAGCCTTAATTTTATCTCCACAAGCTAATAGAATAATAACTGATGAAATGAAATAACAAATTAACAAATAAGAACAAACATCCTAAATCTGAAATATTAAAATTAACATTTAATAATTGGAAACTAGAGCCTGGATTTGCTTCACTACTTATTACTTGGATTACAGGATCAATTCACAATTCAAATCATTAATTCAATCAGAGTAAATCACTTAAATTACTTAAAGTCTCTTTCGAGATCATTAACTAAGGCTCATTAAGTTCTTTAGCGATTTATTACTCTCCGAAGGATTCGTCTACTTTCGTGATCGAGATTCCTAAGTTTTATAAGTCTATGAGCT
>CATIWO010616421.1:0-12820 GCA_949673435.1 Macaranga tanarius | reverse complement strand
TCTTTCTATATTTTGTGTTGGTTGGCATGTTAACTATGTGTTGTCTATTATGCATGTTTAGCTATGTAAGAGTGTATGTGATATGATCTATGGGCATGTTAATGATATGTGTGGATGCAAATGTTGCATGCAATGAAAAATTTTAAATTCCGCATTTTCATTGTCCACCCACAACACCTATCCTTCAATTGGTATTAGAGCCTTACATCACATGATTTACATGCTAAACATGTTGATATTTGCAAGAGTTGTGAATATGATGTCTAAATATATTTATATTTGCAAGTGTTGTAAATATAGATTATTATTAATTGCAATTGTTGTGATTAAACATGTTGTTAGTTGCAAGAGTTGTGACTAAAGATGATTAATAATTATAAAAAAAAAAAAAATTTAAAAAAATATCACATTCTAACTTAAATCATAATTTAAATTTTTTATTATTGGTTTTCAATTACATTAATATAGTCTATTTAATTTTGACAATCCAAACACTCTACGGGCTTTTTACCATTTTATGGTAAAAAGTAAAAGATTTTACCATTTTGTGGTACTTTTAGCAGAAATTCTCAATTTGTGGTGTTTTGATTAAAAAAAAAACCTGCCAGTCAAATTGGTGGAACATGAAATAAAAAATTAAATAACTCATTCCGCCACTTTAATGAGTTTTAAATTTTAGAAAATAAATATTTTTTTATTAAAGAGCATGCAAAAGTTAATATTTTACAGTAAAATATTTTTCCCAAGTTGATGTAGGTATCTCCACTCATGAGCCTTCTCTACTTCATAATCCTCCTCCTCCTTATCCTTCAGCATCTCGTGGTTATCATCCTCATTCAATTGCAAAAGCTAGTTATAGTGCATATGGTTATAGTGGTAACTCTGGTTATAGTACATTTGGTCATGGTAATTGCTCAGGGTCCACTATTAACTATGGATATGGTAATAATACATATAGTTCAGAATCAAGTCAGTTTAATCAATATCCACATACAACTCAACCTGCCTATGAGTCCTTTAAAAGTAATGAAGGTGCATTTGATTACATGAATTCATTGTTCAATTATCCTCTTCCAAGAAATGACTAGTTCTTCAGTGGCCAACAACATGAAGGTCAAAGTTCTCAATCTCGTACTCAAAGTCAAGAAGAGACTCAAATTTCACCTAGCCACTCTTTTTGGTAGTGATTATTATTATGTATTGTGTTTATGTAATATTTGAGATTTTAATAATTTTATGTTGTTTTCTATTATTTTATGAATAAAAATTAATGTTAATATAATTATGCTATAAAATTATGGACTAAGTATATATATATATTTTTAACAGTTTTATTTATAATATATTTGTGTATTTAAATTTTAATTTTCTCTTAAAAATTCACTAAATTTAATATACTTTGCAAATTTTTTAAAAAAATTTGCGACTCGCTAGACTGTTACTGTTACGTTACAACATTACAATCTCATTTTCATTACATGCGGCCGCAACCGCGATCATAGCCGTTACCGTTTTTTAAAACCATGGGGGGGTGTTACATTTCTCTCCTCCTTAAAGAAAATTTCATCCTCAAAATTAATTACTCACCATCTTCCGAGAACAAATATGATTATTTCTACTTCATTAGCTCTTCTAGTTTCCATGTTGCTTCTTTAGGTGAATGATAACCTCACTTCACATTCACTATTAGAATCCTTTTATTCCTTAATCAATTTATTTTTCGATCTAGAATTTCTATCGATTCTTCTTTTAGAAATCTCTATCTTAGGCTTTTGCATCATCTAACTAGGATCCTATCTATACCGTTTCAATATAAATACGTGGAATACATCATGAATAGATAATAATTTCCTTGGCAAATCCAATTTATATGTCTATGGGCCACCTTTTCACAATTTCATACTGCCCATATATTTCGGACTAAATTTTCCTTTCCTTTTAAAGCTTAAAATTTCCTATTTAGCCTTCTTAAAGCTATACATATTTTCCCACATTCAAATGAAACCCAAAGCAACTCCGTGACACTCTAAAAACATACTTAACATTATCATTTTAATTCATTCACAATTGTATGGTATTTAATCAATCACGAGTCTCAAACATGTATATTCATCCTTTTTATAGTCTCCATAACTCTTTCATACAATAAATCTCATTCTCATTGTTTGGTATCACTTGCCTTATTGATGGACACTTAGCCAATCAACTTATCAATATTTACTCCCAAACATAACTTCATTTATATCCAATGAACTAAACTCAAGTTCTTAATATATACATGCTTACAACCATAATTCTAATACCATCATAATTCATGTTGCTACATTCAATCGTATACCTTACAATAAATACATCAACGTCATTGACATCCAATATCATCACATTCTATAACATAACTCAAGTAGCATAATTTATCCAAAATACTCATCACAATAACTCATCTACTCCATCATAATCACACAAAGATAATGAACAAATAGAATTCATGCATTTTCTTTGTTATTAATGTGAATCTATATCATTCATATGTATTCTTATTATTGATAGTATATATGCAATACAAAGTCTACAATATACTTACTTGGTATATCACACAAGCATTATTGTTCACATAAAATTCTTAATAAATCAATTCCTAAATAAGATTAATATTCTATTAACAAAATTAACATATCCTTGCATCTCATTCATTATATCTAATAACTACTTACCAAAATACTTTCCACCTCAACAAGTGAGAGTTCTTCCTTGCTCTGTATAGCTCCTACATAAGGCTATACATCAAATACATATACAACACATCTCACTTACACTCTAATTCATCTAATTTAATCTATTATCCACTATTCGATTTACAATAAAATCACATACATAAATCCCATAAATCTGATTTTCTACAGAAATTGGCACTGTGAGTCTATTTTAATACTGTTGGTGGTTGCAACTTCTACAAAAACTAATATTCCATTTTTATACATCAACTCTTCCATGTTGCTTTCCTTGTTGACCACCATAACAAGAATTCGAAATTCATGATATTTTTGTTACCTTGGCTCAATTCTTTCTAAGTGAAAATATGTTCAAACTTCTATTATTTCCCATAATTAATGTCTTTCAACTCTCAAATATAATTACTAACAAAGAGCTCTAGATCATAAGTCAAAAAATAGAACACGAGAGTAATAGTGTTTGCTTTACATTATCCTCCACAACTTCATTAACAAATTTCAATATACTCTCCTCATAATTTCTTTCTCAAGGAAAATAATTCTTTCATTCTCAATATATCTTACTAAAATATCATACAACTATCTTTCCATGTCAAGACTATTTAGAAATACTTGCCATATTCTTCTTCATTTGATAAATAAATGCATCATTAAATAAACCAATCATAATTAATTCAAATATCGTTAAAAGCCTTGTTTATAAATATTATACTCATATCTAATCTATTAATCACTCCCAATTACATAATTAGAAATTTATGATATCCATACCACATTCTGAATGTCGTCTCGGCAATAGAACATTCTGGTGTCCAAGGTTACCAATTTCTAAGCTTCCAAATTGTCCTTTCCCAAAACACTATAACATCTTTCCATTAATCAAACAAGTCCTCATCTCATAAGAATAAATAATTAATCTTCATCAAAATATAGTTTATTAATTCATAATAAACACATAATTACTCCCCATCATTTTTGTTCTATATAAATAGAATTAATGCTTCCATAGTATACTATTCAATTCATCAATTTATCCTATTTTATCTCTTTTAGCTCCCCTGATAAAGTAATCAATACTGATGCAATCCTAATGTACTTTAATTCTAAATCTACCTTTCAAATACTAAAATAATTCCAATAGTTTATATAAATTCGCCCATTCTTCTCGAGTTAATCTTCACTCAATCTTCAACATTAATTAAATAGACTTTTTGCCTATTTCATATCACATATGATGTAATTACAACTAGAATTATTAAACATATACAGTTTCTTATTCACCCACTATTTCTATTTTTCTCTAGTCTAAACATGTATAATGATCTCCTTACATAATAAGTTATACTATTATAATAGTTCCATACCCAATTTATTCCCAAAATGATATTATTCCTTCTTTCAACTCCATAACTATTAAGTTCAAATATTTCCTATCGGGTAATAGTTCTAAGCAAAATTCTTATTACCATCAACTTTTCGTCTTTTAGACTCTTCAAATTCCCTACTAAGTCTTTTCTTCATTAGTTAGTCGAACAAACACTCACTATATCCTCTAAATTCACGTTGTTTAAAACCTAGACTTTTTTAGTTTTGAAAGCTCTCGCTCTTCCCCAATATTCTTTTCAGGACATAACGAAATTTTTACCGACTCTTTATATATTTTTCCCATTGATTGACTAAACTAACTTACTTCACACCTTCTAAATTCACTGTTATAAGTTTTTCCCATATTTCACAATTTCATATCACAACCTATAGATCATAATTTATCTATTGCATATAAGGCTTTATCATAAGAACCTAATGATAAAAACTCAATTTACGAGGAATCTACCAAAAATTTGGCTGAACCTCCCCTACAATATGGACATCTCCCTACTAAAGTAGGGCCAATCCTGCAATAAAATAACTACACTTCTATAAATAATCTCAATTAGGGTTCATTTATCTACCACACTATAATTACATCTAACTGAGCATCACCAATATACTATTATTGATAATACATGAGCATTGCTAAGATCACAATGCATTCATATTAATCTTCACAATTCAATAGCCATAGCTCACTTCATTCCACATTCAATTATAATTCAACATTCTCATAATCCATATATTTAATTCATATCACATCACATATCTTGTTCAAACAATGACACTGCATAACTAATTCTTTTTGTATAAGTATAATCAATTTAATCTAGAATTCTTTTTATACTCTATAATTGTCCTTTTCTATGGGAAGATCACTAAGACTGTAAATACCTCTGCACCTTGCTCTCTTATTTCTCATAGTTCTCATCAATGCTATCTACTTGCTTTTGACTCTTTATTCTCATTTTTTTAATCAATTCACTAATATACCATAACATGAATCTTATGAAGGGGTTATAAATAAAAATTTATTCAAGCTCATATATATAAAGCATGCACATATTTTTGTCTAAAATTTAACTATGATGACTCATTTTGCCGATGAGTTGAGCTTGATGTCTTTCCATCCTAACATGTGCAACGCACATGAACTATATGTCATTTATGACTTATGCATGATATGCCAAGAATGCATCATATTCTCATGTCCCGAGAAAATCTAATCCCCGCTCTGATGCCACTAAATATTACGCCTACAAATATAATTGTAGCACCCTTAAGGCACCACATGTTCATGTTCATCAATCATACCAACTACATGGCATAAATCAAAATTTTCTTAAAATATAAGTATATATATAGAAAACATTTATTTGATACACTGAAAATACTTAGTATATATATTACATAATGTAAAAAATATATACAGATGCACCAAATTACAAAATTCTTGAATGTCATGATGATGAGGATAGAAATGATTGCACCAAGCTTTCCTCGGACCCACCTGAGCTCTCTACAGGGCACACTTCAACTCTAGCTAGCTATGCCCTAAAAATCACAATTTGCAAAGGAATGAGCTTACGACTCAATAAGCAATTATTAAGATAAGAATACATATAATTCTCTTTAAGAACTAATTAACATGAAATAATTAAAACAACTAAAAATGGACTACACGGTCTCGAACACAGCTGTGTTCCAACCCGTGTTCATCTCGGTCTAAAACTCACGTTTATACATGATTAATAACTTGCTTGTGTTCTCTCCCGTATAGCTCTCGGATCAAATTGTAACATTTATACACGGCCATGTACATGCCTGTGTACATACCCGTGTAACTCTCGGTCTAGAATTCACAATTTCATAATCTATACACGGCCATGGACATGCTCGTGTACTCAACCGTGTTGCTCTCGGTTCGAAATACAAAATTTCATAATTTGGTACACGGCCATGTACACCCCCTTGTACTAGCCCGTGTAGCTCTCGAGTACAAAAATTTCACATGCAATATGGCCATGTCTTAAATCAAACTAACCCGTATGTTGACAAACGGCCTAAGACACACCTGTGTCTCGGCCAGTGTCATTATCTTGATAGCACATTTTACATTCTTTCAAGCAATCCACAACATATTCATAATTATGTAACATCAATAGCAATCTAACAATTGCTAATATAAATATATATGGGTGTATATACTCAATATTTACACCCCACCATATTTATCACATTCACATCTCGCACCAAATCTCCATTCAACATTATATAAACACAATTTCCATTAATTACTCTTCACATGCCATCCATAATTCATATACATAAATAATTCAATGCAAAAATACGTGATGATGCAAGTTAGTATCGAGCTGGAGTTCTCAATACACGTCACACACATTTTGCATAAAGCTCACTTTTTCTTTTCTTTTCTTTTTCTTTTTCTTTTCTTTTTCATATTTTTATTTTCATATACCCGTGGCCATTCCTGAGACTCTCTGCCCAGCTCAGTCTTAGATCTCACACATAAATAATCATATGAATGGCCACATCTGAGAATCTTTGCCCAGCTATGTCTCAGATCGTGGAGCTTAATCTCCACACACACACACACGTTTTCCTCATATCCTCACATTCCTCACATCATGCCATATGCATATATTTCAATCATTCTCACAACATATCAAAATACATATGTACAATTATATCATCACAATTCAACATCCCTTTTTCATTCTTCATCATTTCCATTTCTCATAGTGATTCACAATTCACTTTTTTCACAAGTAATGCATATCAATTCATACCACATCAAGTGGCTTGCACTCATAGGTGTCAATATTCATAATTTATCTCAACATATTCTCATAATCATAACAAATTATAAACAGAGAATATACTATTCTTATACCAAAAGTATACCGAAAGTATACCAAAAATAAACCAAAAGTATACCAAAAGGATACCGTTCATAAACCAAAAGTATACCAAAAGTAAACCAACTATATACCATATATATATTATTCTTGCCACTTAAATGGCATATACCATCAACATAATTCAATAACTATAGTTGCTTGAAAATCCATACATGTAAGTATTAAATTTATAATTACTTACCTCAAGTCTTCAACTCCTTCAAAACCAAAGCTCTCCTAGTAATTGTTATCTCCTTTATCCTTGTAAATGCCTACATATAACTACACATCAATACCACATAACAAACATGAATCTTGCATCCAACTCTACTAAATGTAACTAGGTGTAACTTGATATTCAAGGTTCAATGTATCCAAATAATTCACACACATGTTCAAAAATTATAAACATAATACTAAAGCTAGAAATATGAGTCTACTTCCAATTCCAACTAGAATTACTCTAAATCAGACATGTATGGAATAAATTATGGATTTTTTATTAAATCCAGGCAAAATAGAGCTGATAGTAAGAGCAAGAAAATGTCAAGCTCTGCCAGATAACATTAACAACAATTTCAGCTCAATGTCAAAATAAAAAAGTTATAGAGGATCCTAAAGTTTCCATAACTTCAAACCTTGCTCAATTTGGATTTCTAGAACTCTAGATATCACTATCTAACCAACACACTAAAAAATTCACAAATTAACTTAGATGTTACTGCTGGTATGTTTAATGTATGAAGTTCATGAGGCTCTTAATAATCATATACACCTCCTAAAATCACCAAATTCATACAAACTCTATCTGTATGGGTTTAATTTCATTTCCAACTAAAACCATATAGTTATCATATGAAGAGAATTAATTATAGCAATTATAGGTATATCAGGTCACACAGTGTGATAGAGTGAGTAATAAAATATCTAGTCCATTTCAACCATCTTAAAAATATTTTTAGCTCAAACTCAAAACTTAAGAGTTATAGAGGACTTTTTGAAGTTTCTTTAGAATCAAACAAAGCCATATTTGGAGCTCTATAGCTCGAGTTATGGTAAAAACATAAAGGTTAAAATTTCAGCAAAATAGAGCATGAATTTAACTGCCTAAAATCCTATCATAACTCAATCAAAAACACAATTAACTTACCAAGAGATGCTCCTGAACTTTAAAGATTGTTAATTCTAGTATAGACTCTAAATTCCACAGCCAAATCCACTCTCTCTCTCTACCAAATCCCTACCTTCCTTATGAAAGAAAAAGAATGAAATTTGCTAGGTCTTCAAAAGCTCACCCACGGGAAGAAGAAGAAGATTTAGCCAAAATTTATGATATTTATTACCAAATATCCACTTAACTCCTTAATAAAATGCTATTCTTCCTAACTAATCCTTAAACCTTTAATTGCTTCAATCAAGTCCCTACTTTCTTTACCAATAGGTCCCTCTCTTCAATACTTACATATACCTATACTTAAATTAAATCTACTACCTAGCATGCATAAAATGCAAAACATACGTCATAATTACATATACTAAAAAGGGCGGGTGTTACAATACCAATTGAAAAATAAGTAAACTAAGTGAAAAAGGAATGCTTCCAAGTGATATTCCATTAAAAATCAAATGAAAAATCAATCATGATTCCAAATGAAAATTGAAATGAATGCTAAGTATAACATATATTATGACATTGGCAATGGCAATCATGATCTTCAATATGTAGTCCAAAGAGAGTTTTTAAAGAATAAAATATACCACATGAAAAAAAACAAATGAAAAACATTAATAAAAATATGAAGAGCAATGAAATAATAGCATGATAAAATTATGCAATTTTTTAGAATTATTTTGATCATGCTAAGAGTCAAATTCTCTTTACACAAATTAATATTTGCATATTTTTTTAATAAAATAAAACAAATCATTTTCATGGATTCATCAACAGATAGCTCAAAATGCAATAATTAACAATACAAGATTTCTAGCTTTAATTTAAATAAGTAATAACATATCAAAATATATAAATACAATCAATTCAAGTAAGAGCATTATAAGATCAATCATTTCGAACCTAAACTTTAATTGGTCTAGGTTGGTTAGTTTTAAAATAATCTTTAAATAAAAGATTAAGATGAAGCTTTTTATAATAACATACATTACTAGTATGTCCTAATTTCATGAAATAAAAATATTTAATATTGGCAAATCTATTGTGCCTTGATATATTATTATTATTAGCATGAAAGTGTTTTACATTTTTTCTGTTAAGTATATGAGATCTAGAGTGCATATAAGACATACATTCATAAGTGTGCATATGATTGTATGGAGTTGCATGCTTTGGTGTGTGCCTTTTTATGTACATGAAAGCATACTTGGGTTAAGGGCTTTTAACTTATTCCTTAGACCTTTGAGCCATAGGGGAAAAAGCCTTGAAGGGCTTGGCTCTAAAAGGGTGAGATTCTTTAGCTATAGTAGTTTGAGTCTTCGTACTACCACTAGGAATAAGTGAAGAATCAAGTTTGACTTTCATAAATTTATTTTGGGAGGATAACGATGATGTAGCCCCATGTTCATATCCAATTCTAAATGTTTCACCATGAAACTTTTGAGAAATCAAGAGATTGTCAAGAGTCTTATTTCCTTTATGAAATTTAAAGATGAAAAATTTCAATTCTAGTACCTCTTTTGAAAGCTTCTTAGTCTCCTTTTTAATTTTCTTAAATTCACTTTTCAAAGAGATATAAGCTTTTAAATCATTTAAAAGTTATTTATTTGAGGAAATTACTTTAGAAAATTTATCTTTCAAATTTTCAAATTCTTTTGCCATTTTTGAATGCTCTAGTGATGAGTGTGAAAAACACTTGTTTTAAGCACTCTATTTTATTGCATCTTAGGCTTAGTAGTTACATTATTAGTTAGTTTTTAGTTAATTTAGTTAGTTTTATTATTTTTTCTTAATTGTTAGGATTTAGTTGTTTTTAGATAATTTCTTTTGAATTTTGTTTTGTAGGATGCATTGGGATGAAGATTGGATCAATCTTTGAAGTTTGGATGGGCTAAAGACTCAAGATAAGGAGTTATCTACGTTGGGGAGGTGCATGGTCGTGCTTAATTATTGCATGGCCATGTATGAGAGTTATATTTTCCATGTTACAGAGTGGCACAGCCGTGCCAAAATTGATCACGGCCGTGCAAGACACAAGGCTCAGCAATATGTTGTTTCTTGCGTAGCCATGCCATTTTCTTGTGCACCCATGCCTGACTTATGTGGCAGCCCACGAGATAATAGTTTTCAGCTGAAGTTTAGATAGAAAGGAACTTATCTCTTAGTTTTTGATTAGATAGAGTTTGAGAGGGGTTAGATTACCTTTCTCACTAGGTCTTTGGGTCTATAAATAGGACCATTTCATTTTCATTTAAGGGTTGTTCCTGTTTTTAAGTTGTTCTTAGTTTTGGGTTGTTTTTGTTCTGGAACCTATTCTTATTCTTATTTTTATTTAATTCAGAATAAATTTTCATTAGTTTCATTCATAGTAGAGGTGATACTTGGCTTGAAGTTAGAAGAGCAAGGATTCCTGACATCATTTAAAAGGGGTTTTTCTTGTATCACTCTTTTATTTAATTGTTATTATGTTAAGATTAGTTTTCATTTCTTGTTTGTTTTCTTTTCTCTTTAACATGAGTAGCTAGATCTTTTCTAGGGTTCTTATTCTGAACTAAACATGTGCTTATTATGATTATGTTAGGTTACTAGATTTAATTCATTGGTTGTTGTTGTGCTTAATGTCATTTTAGGACTGATCAACCTAGAATTAAATTGACACTATAGGCTTAATCGAGAGATAGGTTCTGTAGGAAATGGAAATGACCTATTGATTGCTTAGCTAATTGAGAGACAGTTAAGTGGATTAATATTGATTAAAGGTTGTATTTAAAATTGGAATTAAAAGGCATTAGAGCCAGCAAACTTAGTGTTAATTAATCTCTAATTAATTATAGTTTTATCTGAGAGGAAAATTTATAGCCCTTCAAAATGAATTAGAACTAGTGTAAACCTAGTTGTGTAATCAATCCTTTAAAATGGTCTAATTGAGAATAAGAACCCTAGCTTTTAACTTGCATTGAATTTGTGTTTTTACTTTTCTTAATTTAGTTTTGTTTCTTTGAAATTCCAAACTCTATTTCGTTGTCTAAACAATCAAACATTGTGAGTATTGCAATATTCAACCTACAATCTATATGGGATGATATCTTAATTTACTACTTGATATGATTCTGTATGCTTGCAGATTAGTACACATCAAGTTTTTGGCGCAGTTGCCAGGGATTGGCTAGGAATTGATATTGCAAGAAAATTATGTTACTTGATTTAGACGTTATTTTTAATTTTTGGTTTTGATTGTGGTATTGCAGGAATTTGTGTTATTTGATGCACACACAAAGTGCAAGCAAACAAGGACTTGAGTTGATACCACTTGATTTGGAGCTAAAGAAGACAGCTCGTGAAAAGAAGAAATAAACAGTCATATCAAAACACTCACCAACCAAAATGGACACAAGGGACTTAGAGAATGACCCACCGAGACAACCAAGTCTTCAAAATCCTCAAAATGGTCAGAGAACCATGAGAGATTTTATGAGTCCTAATGTGCAAGGTGATTAGACACCAATTGTAAGGCCTGCAGTAGCAGCAAACAACTTTAAAATCAAGTCGGCAATGATCCAGATGATCCAAAACTCACCATTCAATAGGCTACCACATGAGGATCCATTTGGTCATATGTCTAGATTTTTGGAGTACTGTTTTACCTTCAAAATGAATGGAGTATAGCCTGACGTAATTCAGTTGATCCTCTTTCCATTTTCTCTAATGGATAGAGCAAAGAGATGGTTTACAAGTTTGCCACGTAACTCCATCAACACTTGGTAAGAGCTATACACCGCCTTTTTCAACAAATACTTACCACCTGCAAAAGTGTTGAGGATCAGAAATGAGATTAACTCTTTTTTCAAAGAGATGATGAAACATTCTACGAATACTGAGAAAGATTCAAAGACCTTCAAAAGAAGTGTCCACCTCAATTGATTCCTACATGGGATTTGGTACAATCATTCTACAAAGGAGTCAATCATGCAGTTAGAGTCAACATTAATGCAGCAGCTGGAGGTACTATCATATCAAAGACACTAGAAGATGCCTTGGATCATTTTAAAGAAATGGCTAATACATAAAGTTTGTGGTCTAATGAGAGGACCATTACAAAGAAGGCTAAAGCTATAGAAGTGGACAGCTTAACCATGTTGAATGCAAAGCTTGATGCTCTGACAAAAAGGATGGAGAAGGTGAATGTGAATGCAGTGTCTACATTGTCTTCCTCATATGAACTATGTCAAGGAGGTCATCCTACTATAGAATGTCAAATGATGCAACGAATGTCTACTACAGAGGGAGTAAACTATGTGGGCAACTTTAAAGGACCTCAGAACCAAGTCTATGGCAACACCTACAATCCAAGTTAGAGGAATCATCCAAATCTCTCTTGGGGCAATCAAGGAAACAACCAGTGGAGACCACAGGCACCACTAGGATTTGGAGGTCAGAATGTGCAACAACCTCAACTTCAATAAGATAAAGGTTCATTTTCTGGAAGTTTGATGAGTGTGAAATATGCATGTGTTTAGCACTTTATTTTATTACATATTTAGGTTAGAATTGCATTGTTTAGTTAGTTTTTAGTTAATTTAGTTAGTTTTGTTATTTTATTTTAACTTAAGTAATTTTGTGTTAAATAA
>CATIWO010616383.1:0-34584 GCA_949673435.1 Macaranga tanarius | reverse complement strand
GAGAAAAATTGAAGATGGGGGCTTCTAAGACTGTCAATGTGTCACCATCTCTATCTCAACGTAATATAGGTAATATGGGGGTCCATACAGCCTATCATTTTCCCAAGAGCAAAGAGAATGGGTCCTACTTTTCTATAATCCAAAAACAAAACAAAAGAAAATAACATACAATAAAATTAAATTAAAAAATACAAGCTGGGAACAAATCAGTAATGGGCACTGAAAAAATTGAGATAAATAAATAAATAATATCACATTTGAGTCTCTATTCTTTGTATCTGTGATTTTATAAAAGAGAAGAAATAATATAAATAAATGGGAATATATATTATCGTCATGAAATTAGGGAAGAAAAAATTATAATAATAGACCCCCACAAGGCTGCTATCACCACGTGTTCTTGTCAAGCTCAGGCTTACGTGGTAAAATTATAGACGTTGATAAGAGAGTGCTTATTGTAATGTGCAGCATCAATCGGTTTGACCAGACTTTGGTGACCGACAAGGTTGGCCAAGCTGTCACTGTTACTCTAGCTGGATACTTTCAGTAGTTTTACTATTCCCACTCTTCAATCCTCAGACCCTCCACCAATATTTTCTTGATTTCCTTTGTCTCAATAGATATCTTTTTTTCTTAAAAAAAAAATACATATCTTTTTTTTTTCTTTTAATAATAGATGGCCATCAAGTTCCAATATTTTGGGCACTAACTAAAAATTTTAACTAAAAAATTATTATTGAGAATCAATAATAATCGTTTAAATTATAGGATACAAATTAAATGTAAAAATCTTAATTTTACCAATAATACTTTCTCTACGTAAAAAATAAGACATATAAATATGATCCTTAAGATAATTGTTATTTTTTATGATTAGATAAAGTATTTATTATTAATTACAATTCAATATTTTTTAAAAAATATAAATTTAAATGTATGACATCAATATCACAAAATATATTTTTAAATTCATTCAAAAAATATAATTCCATTTGACATATAAATTATTTTAAGACAAAAATATTTTGAAAATTTATGTTCAAATATATCAAATGGATATGGCGAAATATAGTTTTTAAATTCTTAAAAAATAAAATTTTAATTAATGTATAAATTAATTCAAAAGTGCTCTTATTGTATATATAAAAAAATGTAACATTTCACTTTGTTTGGATTCTTAAAGTTATTAATTTCACTATAATAAAGTCTTATAATTTGGTTGCATATTAATTCTTGAATTTTTATGTTATACAATATTTAGATTTCTTTTTCGAAAAGCATAGAATATTTAGATATTGTTAAACAATAGGCACTTTTTGTATGGTAGTATATATAATGATTAAAGTGTAATCTTTAAAAATGGGAAGTGCAAAGACTTCATTATGTTAAAACCAAGTGTATGTATTGACTAGAGATGAAAGAATTTCTCTTTTTGAAACATTACACGAGCACTACCAATGTGTATGCGCAATACTCGATGGGTCGAATTGAATATGGAGCATTATATATATATATATATATATATATATATGGGCGAGCAAGTTGAATGAGTTGTTTCTTAAATATGAATTAAGTTGAACCCAATTAAATTATATAAAATCAAAATATTTAAAACTGGCTGAATTAACATATCTATAAACTAGACTAGTCATATAAATTAATGAAAAATTATAATTATAATTATTTTATAAAAAATTCTTTGCATATATTATTTTAAAAAAATTATATTAAAAATAATTATAAATAAATTAAACTATATTAGTTTTCTAACATGAAAAGTGGAAATGAATAGAACTAATAATATTAACTTATTTCATGACGTGGTCAAAATTCATTAGTTTTGTTTAGTAGCTCAATTGACTATGATCAAAATTTATATTTTTCTTTTGGTGGTAGCCCTTAGCCACTAACTTAAGCTTACTCCTCGCAATGGTATCAACTTCATCTAATTTGTTCCTAAATACTAATTTGATTTTAATGATAAAGAAGTCTTTAGGAGTGTAATCGAGCTGAATTTTTGCAAATTTGAACCCGGTTAGTCAGAGATTAGATTAGTGGAGCTCAAGTTAAAAAAAATTTCAACTCTTGAGCTTGAGCTTACCTCAGTCAAGCTCAAGCTCAAGATCAACTCAGTGGGGTCAGCTGCTAAAGGGGCTAATTTAGCTCAGCTTGGTCAAGCTCCAAACTCAAGCTAGGCTGCCAAAGGGCTAAGCTTAGCTTAAAAGCTAGATTAACAAACACATGATAATTTTATAGGCTATTTATTTATCACTCCCTTCACTCGTATTTAATGTGAAATTTTAACCACAGCACCACACTGTAATCATTAACATTACATTTCCTTACACTTTTTTTTTTTTGAGCTGGCCTTAGCGGCCCCTGGAAGGACAGGAAGGGAAGGAGGATCGAATCGTGTTCTTCAACCTTGGATGTCTCCACTCTTAACTATCCGGCTACAAAGAGGGGACACATTTCCTTACACTTTTATCTCTTACTTAATGTGAGATTTTTGAACTTTAACAATATACACTATAACTACTTATATTATATTTCTTTACACTTTTTTCCAACTTATTTATTTTTTAAATTAAAAATAATCTAATTAAATTGTCATTGAATTTTAATTTCTATAATTTATAGTAACTTTATATCTTTCATTATAATATCTGAATTCTTTTATAAAATATTGATATTTAAAATGTTTTACCTAAAATATATATATAAAAGCTTTCTCAATTTTTTATTTTTCGCTATTTTGGTACTTAAACTTTTTTTTTTACAATTTTTCACTTATTAATCTAAATTATATTTACACAAATATATGGTATTTTATTACACTTAACAATTGATATTAATTTCAAATTGCCATGTAGAAATTTTAATAACAATTTATTTTAGGGTTTATGATAATTGGGAGCAAAATTTTTGTTTTCTCTTGCAGCCACCATCATCGTTTTTCTTTGCAGCAATAGAGAGCCTAACTTTTGATTTTTCTTTTGGGTTTTTACTTTTTTTTGCAATACATAAGCAATTTTATTCCATTTTTTTCACTAGTGTTTCGTATATATATTTTGGGGGTTTGGTTAGTTTATGGGTTTTTTCATTACTTGAATTCTTTTATTGTTAATGTTCCTTTTCTATTTCTTTACAAGAATCCCCAACTTCTTCTTATCTTTCTATTGTAAATCTTTTTTAATAATTATTTCTTTTCAAATATTGTTTTATACTCCACATGTATGTTCTAAGAGTTATTTGGTTTGGATTGGATAACAAGGATCTATCTCTATTTTTTTTAGAGTCTCTTTGTGCAATATCTTGGATTTTGAAGAGAGCACGTAGAATAGAAGAAGAATAAAAAGATGAGATTTCTTGGCTTCTAGGATTCTTTTTCCAAATATCCAAAATTGGGACACTCAAATTTCTTTTCTTTTGTGTTTCTTGATGACTGATGCTGCTATCTTTGTTTTTGTATTATTTTCTTGAACTGTAATGATGAAAATTGGATTGGGTCTCATTCGATTTATTTTCAAAAATTTCTAATATTATTATAGTCTTGGTTTATGGTTTTGAGCTGAGTTCATTATATTTTATTGAAATTCTATAGTTGGATGGTGTAATTAGTTAATGAGTGTTTTTTTTAGGACAATTAGTTAATGAGTGTTGATTTATGTTACTTCTTGCTTTTAGGCTATAATTTTGGGTGGTGATTATCAATTATACACAATGAAGAAAAAGTAAACAAAATTTCCCCTAGTTATCATAAACCTTAAAATAAATTGTTAGTGAAATTCCTACATGGTACTCGTGTGACATGGCAATCTAACGTGGCAATATTTCAGATGACATCATCGCCCACATGGGCATACTTCCAGCCAGGTATATATTTTATGTTAGAGATAACAGAGTAGGACTAATGTGTAATTTTTTAATTATTTAGTGAACTCAATTGTTAATAATAAAGGTCATAGGACTAAATAAGAGAAAACACATAACTAATAAGATTAAAATTGTTATTATCCTTAAATTATATTTATTTAATAATAAATAAGCTTAATAATGATTTTGCTCAAGGGCTTAGTAATGAACTTGTTTGCGAACTTGTTGACGAACCTATTTACGAGCCTATTTGCAAGCTTTATCGAGCCAAATTTTAAAGTGTTTGAGCTTGCTTCGTTTATTAAATGAGCTTTGAAATGAAGCTTGGTTCAGCTCATTTACCTTATTTTTATCTTTTTTTAGGTTGGAGAGCCATCGTGTGTGCTTGTGTATAGACTATCTTTTCCTATAATCAATAAATCTACAAAATTTTTATAAGAGTCAGGGAGTAAGGAAAGAAGCAATAGAACTTTATCTTTTTCCTAAATCTTAACATCAACTTTTTTTAGTTGATCTAAGATTTTATTGAATTCATTCATGTACTTTACTAAATTTTCACCTTCTACAATTCTTAATTTGTATAATTTTCACTTTAGATGTAACTTGTTGGTAAAACTTTTAAGTAAATAAAATTTTTTTCAATTTATCTCAAATCTCTATTATAACACACCTCCCTACTACACCTCCACCAGAATATCCATATGGCAGTGGTATGAATAGAAAGATATATTACCTAAAGACTATCAAAAAGAATCTCCTTACAATAAATATTATAAAATGATACCATTAAATTTAGTTATGAATAAACCATAATCATTATATCTTCAAGAAATTTATTTTATGGCAATTGGTTTGCTATAATATAGCAAACATGTATTTTCATACACGTAAATATATTGGTGTCGCCACATCATACATCAACATCTTAGTATAACTATGAGAGTACTAGTGATTATACAATTGATTTCAAAATAGAACAACATATTAAGCGCTAGTAATCCCCTCTCAACTTCCCTAGGTCTCCGCCTCGGTCACCTCATAGGTCATCGTGGTCCACTGCACTGGCATCTCTCAAACTATTAGCTAAATAGATACTATGCACCTATGCTGAAAATTTACAAAAAAATATAAACAGTGTGAGTAATTTCGTAAGAAAATTACCCGGTGAGTAAACAAAAATAACAATCAAACTCAACTATAAAAGATCTTTTAATCAACGATCCAATAATTAAAACAATAAAAAATAAATAAAATTTAAAATTAATTTATTGATATTCAAGTGATTGCCTAGCTCTAAAAATGAATGTATTAAGGACACTAACTCACAATCACCCTTCAAGATTTTCTTTATTTTACGCAATATAATAGAGGCTCGATCATAAAATAAAATAAAATAACTCACTACCACATAGTCTTATAGCTTCATAACCTAGCTCACTATAAGAGCATTATCAGAGTAAACTATACACATATCTCAGTGACATCTGATATAGTGTGGACCAATACCACACCGAAATTAATATGAATAAGTCTATATACATATGACGACTTAAGTGTGATAAACACATAAGCCCGTAATAACTTGAATGCCACATCCTAATTAATATATGTATCTGGCCCCAAGCAATAGCTATACATATACCTCGGATATGGTCTTACATCTACAAGAGAGAATATATACCCGTCCCCAGGCAACGACTATACACACTTATACACTTAATCACTTTACCTCTATAGGGTAGAATGTGTATCCAACTCCAGACAACGACTATACACACTTACCAACTCTACATCTATAAGGTAAAATGTGTATAGTCGTTGCATCCAGCCCCTAGTAATGGCTATACATATTTACCAGCTTTTATCTATAAGGTAACACGTGCATCTGGCCCCTGGCATTAGCTATACATATTTACCAGCTTACATCTATAAGGTAACATGTGCATCCGACCCCTGGCATCAACTATACACATTTACCAACCCTGCCATGTCCTAGACATGGAATTACTAACTCTTAGTGTCATATGCACTTAGTATTATATCATTCTCTAAGAGTTCTCGTGTATTCGTATATCATTTTTACTTTCTCATACCTTTCTTTTCACATCTATTTCAAATAACGTTATTCAATTTTCATTTTTTTGTAAATCCTCAATGTCTTCCATATTTGAATATTATTATTGTAATTTCCAATATCATTTTCATATTGGATTTTATTGGGGAATTTTATATCTTTAGTCTCTATATCAGAGACTTGAATACTTTCCGTATTCAGTTTAAAATTTGGATGATGTAGCATTCTTGCTTAAACTTCTCTATTTCTTAAGTTATGAAATCATTACAAAAAGGAATAAAGTTTGAGTGTATATATATATATATATATATATATATATATATATATATTATAGAATTCGGTCCCATTCACGTCTGAAACACACCAATTACTTTAGTCTATACCTCATTTCCTTATTTCGACACTTTCTCGGTTTAATTTATTATTTAATATAAGTTCAGTCTCCATGTATGAGACTTGAGAATTTATTCACATTACTCAATATATATATGATTCAATTTCCTCTTCATATCGATAATTAAGTTTCATTTAACTTAATTTGATTAGACCATATTAACTCTAATGTTTATATATGTTTATACATATTTCAGTTTGGAGATTACGTTCTAAAGTTTATGTCTAATTCCATTTTATTATGAAATAAGGCCATAGAGGCACCTCCTCAGTGTCATTGAGGCACCTCCTTAGTGTCACTGAGGTGCCTCCTTAGTACTAAGGCGCCTCCTTAGTACTGAGGCGCCTCCTCAGTACTAAGGTATTGCCTTATCATACTGAGGCACCGCTTGATCGATCAGGCACCGTCTGATCGACCAAAAGAGGCATTTTGCACTCGAAAATAATCAAATTTCAATACATAATCAACATATTTTCAACCAAAACATTCATAATTCATTCAATACATGTTTAGCTTCAATTTGATGTATTTTTCATGCTTAAACATACTACTTTTAGAATTCAAATTCAAATATTCAACTTCAACTAAAAATAATATATTAAGAATAGAAATTGATTTATAAGAAGAAGAAATTGATAGAAGTTTCACTTACAAATTTGTTGAATTTCAACCCAATTCTAAAGTCAATCCCAGCTCCTTCTTCTTCTCCTTCCTCTTATTCTTTTTCCTTCCTTTTTTTTCCTCCATTCTTTCTCTTTTCACATTTTCTTCTTCTTCTTTTTTCTTTTACTATGGCAACTCATTCTTTCCAAGTTTTAAACAATTCCTTTTTAGTCCTTAAACTTCTCACTTCATTCTCTTTAGTCCTTCCTACACTTTCTTTAATTTAATTCAACTCCCACCAAAGTAATTAATAAATATTACTACTTAATAATGCAAACTAGTCATCTCGAGGTCATAGAAATTACAAGTCTTCCCCTCTAATAAGAATTTCGTCCTTGAAATTCAATGAACGCTTGTTATGTTATTACTAAGAATCTCTTTACTTTAATCTTTATCATTCTCTGCACTAAACATTACAACCATAATTTTTATTCTTCAGAATCCTCTACATCACAACTCAATTTAACAATTTTCTCACTTAATTTTTTTTGTACCAGTAATATATATGTTTCTTACCAATAGCGACGACCGCTAAATCAACAATTATATCTCAAAATAAACTATCTCTTAATTCATAAACTTTAAGATCACAATTACAATTAATATAAATAAAGTTATATCACTATGATTGTCTTATCTTCTAAGGAGTCTACCTTACAAATTAGCTATACATTTTATTGCATTAGGCATATTTATTCCTTCCCTACTTAGTTGCTGCAAACCCTCTAGCTTGCTGAGCATTACCAACAACACTAGCTCCCTGACCTATAGGTTATTTCTGAGATGGTCCTACATCTGCACTTGCTTTATTTTGCACCACTCCTACTCTATTAGGTTTTGGGGGTCTACCTCCCCTCATTGTATGTGAAGCACTTGATCCTTGCATCATCTGCTCTATTAACACCTTCTCTAGATAGTTACGAGTATAGTATCCTATCTCATTATACTGATAACATTGCACTCTTGTGCGTCTACTATAATTTTCTGTATACTTTTACATTCATTACACCGTGACATTGTATTTATTTTTACCGTGACATTGTATCTATTTTTCCAACACCTGCTTGTCCTGGTTGTGCCATCAGTTACCTTACTGATGCTTGACTTTATTGAGATTTACCATTTCTTCTACTTCTAAACTAGAGGTAAATTTTAATTTTTTTATTCTCATTCCAAAATTGCTTGTTTCACTCTATTTGTTGCTCAGCTTCTTCTAATTCCTTATCTAACATTTCTTGCTCTATGACTTTCAACCCAACCTCTAAAGGTTGTGCCAACATAAAAATTTGGCTTTTCTCGTAAGGATACATACAATCCATCCCTAAACTTCTTACTTTTCATCTCTTCCGTAGGATACACATCCTTTGCATACTTCTACAATTCCTTAAACTGATTAGTATACTCTCTAACAATCATCGAACCTTGTATTGAGTTTACAAAAGATGCCTTCTTTTTCTTTTAAAAAGTCTCAGTTAGATACTCTCTACTAAACTCTTCCTTAAAAACATGCCAAGTGAAAGCCTCTCCATATAAATTTCTTACCCGGGTCAACTAATCATCAGCTTTATCAAATATAAGGCCATTTACGTTACTCACTTTCTCTTCATCATTTAGCTGCAACATAGTAAAGGCCTTTTTCATGGTCTTAACCCACTTGTCAGCTTGACTAGAGTCTAAAGTATCATGAAAGTCATATGCTCTATACTTTTTAGCATGTTCGATAATGTCTCCCGGTTTCTTATACATTTCCTTTTCTGACATTACCATTGCCATTGTACGTGCTAATCAGTAGAATCTATATATAACACTAGTGGTGCTGACTGATTTGGCACATTCATTAGCATCATCAGCTGTAACAGTTGATAGTTATTTCGTGCTCTCCTAGGCACATTCTCAAAAATTGAGATAGAAGCAGCCGATACAGAACTATCTTGTTGACTACCTATTTGAGCATTATGCCTTTTATTCCTCTCATTGCTAACTGATGCTGACGACGAAGGTGATTCTCATGAAAATGCTCGACTCCTAGTTGAGATATTAGCTAACTCAACTTTATCATCCTGTACGCCACATCTTCTACCTCGACCTCTACGATGACCACGACCTTGACCTTGACCTCATATATGACCACCTCTAGTTCTCGTCATCTTCTTGAAATTTAAGCTAATATACTTCAATAACTCTTGCTATCAAAACTTAAATCATTACTAATATCTACCAAGTTTGATATTTCTTAGGGACTCCAAAATCTAATAACCTAGAGCTCTGATACCAATAAAATGTAACACTTTCTATCACACTTCCACCAAAATATCCATATGGCAGTGGTATGAATAGAAAGAGATATTACCTAAAGACTATCAGAAAGAATCTCTTTATAACAAATATTATAAAATGATAGTACTAAATTTAGTTATGAATAAACCATAATCATTATATCTTCAAGAAAATTATTTGATGGCAATTGGGTGCTATAATATGGCAAACATATATTTTTATACACTTAAATACATTGGTGTCACCACACCATATATCAACATCTTAGTATAACTGTGAGAGTACTGGTTATTATACAATTGATTTCAAAATAGAACAATATATTAAGCTCTAGTAATCCCCTCTCAACTTCTCTAGGTCTCTGCCTCGGTCACCTCATAGGTCATCGTGGTCCACTGCACCATTGTCTCTCAAACTACTAGCTAAACAGATACTATGCACCTATACTGAAAATTTACAAAAAAATATAAAGAATGTGAGTAATTTTATAAGAAAATTATCCAGTGAGTGAACAAAAATAACAATCAAACTCAACCATAAAGGATCTCTTAACAAACAAACCAATAATTAAAACAATAATAAATAAATAAAATTTAAAATTAATTTATTAATATTCAAGTGATTGCCTAGCTCCAAAAATGAATCTATTACGGACACTAACTCAGAATCACCCTTCAAGATATTCTTTGCTTTACGCAATATAATAGAGCCTCAATCATTAAATAAAATAACTCACTACCATATAGTCTCATAGCTTCACAACCTGGCTCATTATAAGAGCATTATCAGAGAAAACTATACACATATCTCAGTAACATCTTATACAGTGTGGACCAACACCACACCGAGATCAATATGAATAAGTCTATATATATATGACCACTTAAGTGTGATAAGCACATAAGCCTGTAATAACTCAAATGCCACATCCTAATTAATATATGTATCTGGCTCCAGACAATAACTATACATATACCTCAGATATGGTCTTACATCTACAAAAGAGAATGTATACCCAGTCCCAAGTAATAACTATACACACTTACACATTTAACCACTTTACCTCTATAGACTGTGTACCCGGCCCTAGGAAACGGCTATACACACTTATCAACCCTACATCTATAAGGTAAAATGTGCACCCAGCCCCTGGCAACGGCTATACATATTTACCGGCTTATATCTATAAGGTAACATGTACATCCGGCCCCTAGCATCGGCTATACATATTTACCACTTAACATTTAAAATGTCATAATTTTAATCTTATAGAATTCTATCCCATTCACGTTTGAAACATACCAATTACTTCGGTTTATATCTCATTTCTTTATTTCAATACTTTATTAATTTAATTTATTATTTAACATAAATTCAGTCTCTATGTCTGAGACTTGAGAATTTATCCACATTACTCGATATATCTATAATTTGATTTCCTCTTCATATTGATAATCAAGTTTCATTTAACTAAATTTGATTAAACCATGTTAACTCTAATGTTTATGTATGTTTATATATGTTTCAGTTTTGAGTTTACATTCTAAAGTTTATGTTTAATTCCGTTTTACTATAAAATCAGGCCACAGAGGCTCCTCCTCAGTGTCACTGAGGAGCCTCCTTAGTACTGAGGCATCACCTCAGGATTGAGGTGCCTTCTCAGTGTATTAAGATGCCGCTTGATCGACCAGCAAAGGTATTCTGCACTCAAAAATATCTAAATTTCAACACATAATCAATATATTTTCAACCAAAACGTTCAGAATTCATTCCAATATATGTTTAGCTTCAATTTGATGCATTTTTCATGCTTAAACATTTTACTTTTAGAATTCAAATTAAAATATTTAACTTCAACTAAAAATAATATTTCAAGAATAGAAATTGATTCATAAGAAGAAGAAATTGGTAGAAGTTTGACTCACAAATTTGCAGAAATTCAACGTAATTCTAAAGTCAATCCCAACTCATTCTTTTTCTTCTTCTTTCATTTTTTTTCCTCCTTTCTTTCTCCTTTTGTTTTCTTCTTCTTTTTATTTATTTATTTACTGTAGCAACACTCTTTTTCCAAGTTTTAAATAATTCCTTTTTAGTCCTTAAACTTCTCACTTCATCCTCTTTAGTCCTTCCTACACTTTTTTTAATTTAATTCAACTCCCACCAAAATAATTAATAAATATTATTACTTAATCACGCAGACTAGTCATCTCGAGGTCACAGATGTAAAAACGTATTAGACTAGCACACCTTTGTTTAAGATCTTTCCAATTTTCATCATTCATTTATCTGATTTTGCCTTTTTTTTCCTTCAATTATTTTGCTAAACCTTGTTAAACTAGAAGATCCTTTATCCTTCTTTACCAAAGAGTAAAACTAATTTTCCATCAAACTTTTTTTTATATAAAAAATGATGATAAACTACTTGACATGTTTATTAATTTCAACCTAAACTTTGATACTACTTATTGGAATAAATAATCCAATTCAAACGGTCAATAACAAGTCAAAAATAAACCAAATCTAGAAAACTAAGAGTACATAAGATTTATATGGTTTAACTTTTGACTACCTACATTCACAAGGAGATATTAATCCTTCACTATATGAGATAAAAGTATAATACAAAAAATTATAATGCTTCTTAAGTTATTTAACTTAAATTCATATATATATATATTATCACAACTCTCATATAAACTAGAAGAGTTCACTCTCTACCCCTTTAAAAATCCTAAAGAAAAATATAATAAGCTCATAAAAGGTATTTCCCAAAATCTTCTTGAATGTTATTCCTACACCTAAGTCTAACTACCACTTAAGCTTACAAGTCTCACATCATCTTATGTTTTCTCCTAACCTTTTCTTGAATGCCTATAAATTCTTATAGGGTAAATTACTATTTTTCCCCTGAGGTTTGGTGTATTGTACTAATTGGTCCCTGTATTTTGAAAAATAGATTTATTCATCCTCCAATTTTGGTCAAATAAATTAAAAAGTCATTATGTTATCTTTTATGTTAAGTTGGCGTTACATGTGGACTATTTAGTGTAATGGTGGATCAAAATTGAAGGATGAATAAATATATTTTTCAAAATGCAGGGACCAATTAGTACAATACACCAAACCTCAAGGGGAAATAGTAATTTACCTTTAATTTATTTGGTCGAATTCTTGACAGAAGGACTATTTAGTGTAATGGAACCAAAATTGGAGGATGAATAAATATATTTTTCAAAATACAGGGACCAATTAGTACAATACACCAAACCTCAGGGGAAAATAGTAATTTACCCATTCTTATATTTATAGACCTCTAAAACTTTATGAACAAGTAAAACTATTTAGAAAGTCTTACAACTTGACTCCAAAAATTAATTCATTGATTATTATATAGAAAATAAATCTTCCTACTTCAAATCTGGTTTGGACTCCTCATAATTTAAGTTAAAACCCAACATGGACCATAAACTAACTTTTTTATAGTTACAAAAATGATTTTGAGACTTGCTAGGTGCATATACATTTTATGTTTGTACATGTATATGTTATCTCTAATGATATCTAGGAGAATGTGCATGGTGTGTATTCAAATTATAAGGATTACTTTTTTTTTACCTAGAGGCTTGATGCTTTATTTAAGTTTTATATATGAATGCATGATTTATTCTTAGCTTATGCGAAGTATACACATCATTTCTTTTCTTTTTAAAGTGAGTGGGTTCATTCTTCCTTTTCTTTCCTTTTTTAGTTGATAAAGGAGTTCTAGGTGCATTGGTACTAAATGCTTTGTTATTAATGATGTAAATGAGTTGAGTGGAGTCAAATTTTGATTAGGTCAAGTTTAGTTTATTTATTATCAAGCCAACTTAATTACATTACATATTATTCATAAGCCTAAAACAAATCTAAAGAAATTTTGAAAATATAAATTATTCATTAAAAATTAAAAATAAATTACTTACTAAATAAATTAGAATATATTCAATAAAAATTATGATTTTATTTATTAATATATTTTCAAAACATTTATAAGTAAAATTTTATATATTATGTATCTTATATCAAATTATTAATACATCAAAATTACGAGCTAGCTTGCAACCTTTATTCGATCTTATTCACAAGTTTCATGGGCTAAACTTTGTATGGTTAGAGTTCGTCTCATTTATTAAACGAGTTTTAATATCGATCTAAGCTCCGAATAGCATATGAGCAGCTCAACTTTTTTGCCAAAAAAATTTCTTTTTCATGAAGTTGGTTTATAAGATCATTAACTTAATAAAATCATCAGAACTTTTTTGAAAATTCATAACATTTGATTTTTAAATGCATTCCTATTTTAAGAAATCTTGACCATATTACTTATAGCTATTTTAAGAGTATGAATTAATTCATCACAAGAGAGGTAATCTAGAGCTCTGAATAGCTTATGAGCATCTCAGATTATTTACAACTCTATCTACTATGAAGCTTGAGCGATGGTAGGTGTAGATGATGAACATGCATGATCAAATCTAATATCTCTCTTATCAATAAAGTATTTTTATGCTAAAATATTATCAAGCTTCCTTTTTCCTTTTGAAAACTTTTCAAGAGTTTATTTCGAGTTTATATTTTTTTCTTCTCAAAAAATCAAGTTGTTTTGGAAAAACATTTTCATTTTCATTTTTATCAAATTGGTTTATAAAATCATTGACTTAATAAAATCATTACAATTTTTTTTGAAAATTCATAACATTTAATTTTAAATTTATTTCTATTTTAAGAAACCTTGACAATATCACTTACAACTGTTTTAAGAATATGAACTAATTCATCACGAGAGAGGTTTTTTAGAGCATAAGATTTAGTGATTATTTATATAATTTATCACAATTTAACTAATTCGATCATTTAGTAGAATCACACACACATACATAAACTAAATTTTGTACATAAATGTATAAATATTCATTAATAAATTCTTATGCTTAGCTAATAATTTGAATAGAATATTAAATATATTAATAAAAAGAAATAGATACAAGTAAAAAAATTAATGAATTGATATATTTTGAAACACTGTGAGCTAGAGCTTATTATTAAATGTTCATATGCTATATGCAATATGAATAAATGAAAATGAAGTTTCTATTATGACTATTAATTTTTTTTTGAGAGGCAGTTTATATAGCTCCATCCAGCTCTACATATATCAATGACCTACACAATAAAAATAAGCTTAACCTATTACATTATGACTACCCATGTCATGTGAAGGTCGGTAATCCGACATAGCCTATTACACAATAAATATTACAGTTATTTTGTCACCCGATATCATTGATTGAACATAAGGCACAGTTTATGTCATCCTTATATAATTCAATCATATTATTTCTCGATTTTAAGTAGACTGAAATTGATAATCCCTTATCAATTAAGTTTAGTATGGCCATCCATTTTTACTCGGTCTAACTTATTGAGGGGCCCGTAGATATCTTTCTCATGATCAGTGAGGGACAAATTCCTTCTTGATCACTCATATTCCTAACATAATTCATTCTATATCCAACAACAATCTATTATATCATTCTGTTAAAAACAACATTAGAATGTGTCAAAATATAGAACTCATCATGTAAGACTCTATGATGGTCTCAGGTCAGAGAACTAAAATAATATCATTGTGATGAGAATAATTTATGACAATTATCCATATAGTATTTTCATAGCGGGTCAATTCAATACATCTTATGTACCTATGTTTTGACTTAGTACATTATATACATGATCAGTAAAATATGATCATCAGTCAATCTCATACTAGTCTTCATTCATTATTCTTGCATAATAATGATCGATTAAGGATGATTTAGAATATAATTCAATTTTCATCTAAGAGTTTTACCATCAAGTTACACACTTGATGATCTAAGACAAAATTAACTATTCATGGAATTTAAGAGAGTCAAAATGATAAAAATGCCTATTTATTAATAGAATGTAAAATGACAAAGTCACAATATGGCCATAACATAATTGGCCTAGGGTACATCACTATCAGCGTTTAGTAATTTTTGTTCACATGTGAAATACGTAATTAAATATTAATATGTTGTAATTTAGGATTAAATTGAGGCTTTAATTATTTCTTGGGCTATTTTGAATTTTGGCAAAATGCCGTCAATTATTATAAAGTATTGAAACTTAACTTAGCCTAAATGCACCTTAGTCCCAACTATTCTAAAATTAGCTAATATAATTCTAAAGGTGCGATAACTACTTTACATTTTGGTCCTTATCAAAATAAAAAAAAAAAAGTTTTTTATTTTTTAAGTTATTGATATTTGAAATTCAACACTTCAATCCTGAATTTGCTTTTATGTTGTAAAACTCTTTAATTATTTCAAATTATATATTTTTCACCAAACAATAACAAATGGATTAGAAGTGTTATTTCAAAATAATAAGTATTAGATGTATTTGATAAATCTAGAAGTGTGTTAGTAATTAATAATAGAAAAACCAAAAAACTATACTATTTGCTCTTGAAATTAAAAAGAGAACTATTTATAACACACACACACACTTCAACTTCTCAAATGAAGGGGTAGACACCTTTTCATTATGGACATATATATCACATCTACTCAAATATGTATTAGATATATTAAATTATATATATTTAAAGATTTTAAAATTTTGATATATTTTTTATCTATCTATCACATATCAAAAAAAATCTTTATTTAATTATTTTAGTTTAGGAGATGAATTTTATCTCTGTAATGGTTATAATTAAATTTATAATTTTTTAATTCTATAAACAAATTTTATTATTTAGGCTCCGATTGTTTCAAGGAAAATATTTTGTCTCTGAAAAATATTTTTCAGAAAAAATATTTTTTAAAAAAATATAATATTTTTTTATGTTTGATTACAATACTAGAAAAATAGTTGAAAAATATTTTTAGTATTTGATTTACAATAAATTTTTTTCCTAAATTATACAATATTACATAGAAATGGTAATATTATATTTGATTTTTTTTCTCTTTCTATATTTGATAGACATTCAAGTCTTGGAAAATAATTTCCTGTTTTTAGAATGGGAAGTTATTTTTCCATATTTTTAAATTATTTTCCTTTGACTAATAACTTATTTTCATTTGACTTAATTTTTTTGTAACCCAAACATTAAACATTTTCAAGAAGAATATTTTTCGCAAACAAATGGAGCCTTAATTACTCAATTTTCAATGACACGTATTAAGGAATTTATGTCCATAACATATTTAAAAAAAAAGAGGAGATTTATTTTGCTAGAGCCTAGAAAGCCCTCAAAAACAAAGAAGGGGAGAGAAAAAGAAATAATGGTGGGTTGGAGAGAAATAGAAGGAAGGAGAGAAGTGGAAGTGGTGGTGGGTCTCTGATAATGCAAAGTACAAAAGAAAGATGGAAAGAGAATGAAAAATCAATGCCACACGGGAGAGATTATGACATGAAAGGCATAAGTCCCTACCTTGATTATTTTCCTTATCAAAATTTTATATTTTCTTTCATAATTTATTATAAATCTTTTTATAATAAAAAGCACAATATTTATAATTTTATTATTATAATTTATTATTTTATGATAATGTATAACTCGGTCATAACTAAAACAAATATATAGCTGGAATCTCATATAACTTTTCTTTAAGATAGTCATAGGTATATTTTATTATTAAATTTGATTAAAGTGTATATTATATTAAAATTATCAATAATTAATAAAATTAAAATATATTTTTAAAAATTTTAAAATAAAAATAGATCTTATAAAAATTATAATTTTTAATTCCACATGCCTTTATTATATATATATATATATATATATATATATATGGAAACAGATTGGTCATGTCTCAAAGTGAAATGGGATTTTGTTCAAAGGCCCATTGTGTTGAGAATCCCTGAAATTCAACATAGCCCATCAATTTGTGTACATAGGCATGACAAAAGTCTCTTGCAACATTTCCAGCTAAGTTGCAGCATTACCCAGCAGTTTTGTTGTTCTCCTCCTCTGTAGTGTAGCATTATACAGCTAAGTTATAGCATTATCCAAACACTATTAGAAGGAAAACAATGAATGGTAGGTACCACATGCATGCAAGAATTGTCAACCAAAACCTCACTTTCTAATGTATTGATGGAAATATAACTATAAGCTAATTAATTAAAGCGATAGGACACTAGTTTTATATTCATCTCTATTTATTTTTCTGGTAAAGATTCATTTCATCATGCGACATAAATAGTTCTGTCACGTCGTGCAGTGTGATACATTACCATTTAAATTTTTATATTATCATGCCTCTGTAAAATGAGGGAGCTTTTCTGTAATTTAAAAAATTATCGTATATGGCACAATATCTATTATTATCTTTAATAAAGTTTCACATATGTTAATTGTACTTTTACCCTATTGATATTTTGAAATAAGTTACACCACTAACTTATTCAACATTCTGCCACCATTTAGACTCTTAATGCATGCATATAAAGGACTAATATAGTATGGTTTGGTACAAATTTAATAAATGGATTATTTAAGGTCTAATATATTAGCACCTTCTAAATTGATATTTTTATTAGTTTGTTCATTTAACTTATGAAATATTTAGATATCTTAATTTGTTTAAAATAAAATTTATTAATTTTTTAACAATATTTAAGGTGTCTGAAGAGCATTTTATAAATTAAAACAAAACTATTTAAACATATAAACTAATTAAAAAATGTTCATAAACTATATTTTTAACAAATTTATATGTGAAAATAATTAATTTATTAGTTAAATTTAAAAGATTATCAATATATTAAACTATTATTTAACCAATAAATTAGTGCAAGCTACCGAAAGAAGAATGAATGAGAATGGGCAAAAAATAAGAGAGTAGCTGTTACCAGTCTGTCTAAGGAAGAGTTAAGGCTTATGATGGCTTATTGTCGCATTAGAAACAAAAATGTAGGGCCTCTTTGCAACCAACGTTTTTAAGTAATATATATATTTTTGTTTCTTTTTATCATAAAAGGGCAAAAAAAATGATTAAAGCAAAAGCTTTCTGACATCATTTTCTTTTACATGAATACAAATTCAATTTAACCGTCATTTACGTAAAATGATTGAATGATCTACCTCTTTGTGCGTGAAAACCCCTTTCTTTTTCCTCATCTTCTTTTACTTTTGTTAAAAGGGCAAAAAAAAAAAAAAAAAAGCAAATTATTTATGTAATTCTTATTAGATAAGTGAATTGATTAAAATGATTATTTTTATGAAAAAAATGATTTTTCTTTATAATTTTTAATAGCAGATAAATCTGCAAATGGTTGGAGTCGAACACAGTTTTGACTACTTTGAGTTGATTGATTAACAAGATAAATTTTGTTGCTTTTCATGAATATCCAATATTTTTTTTTACAATTGTCTCCAATTCAAGTATGTCTTTTGCATTATTTATAAGAAGATTTGGTTATCTGAATTGGGGTTAAAGTCATGAACATTAATGGTTGTGTAATCCATGAAAACACTAGAATCTCTTAAGCCATCAAAGTTACTTGTTTCTGAGATGAAATTAGAAGTTAGTATATGTCTTTTTCCTAATTGTTGTTGTCTAGAGTAAAAGCCTGGTGGAGTCATAAGCACGGATGAGGTAATTCAGGTGGTTACTGTTGCACCTAATGCTGACACATCCAACTTATTTTAATTTGTCAAAATAAGAGTGTGTTTACTTTGAGAAAACTACTCCAGTTTTCTAGAAAATTTTTCAAAATGAAAATAAAAAATAGAAATTTGTGTTTACTTGGGGTATTTTCATAAAAATCTCACTTGAAAAGTGTTTTCACTGTTTTCCTAATTTAAAAAAAAAAAAAGTGAAAAACAAATTTTTATTGTTTTCTAAATTTTCCTTATTAAAATTATAAAGTGAAAACTCTTTGTTTTCATTTGAAACTGAAAACTCCGTATTTTTATTTTTAACAAGTAAACATATTTTACAAATTTTCCATGAAAATGAAAAGTTTTTATCTTCTTTAAAAATTGAAAAATGAAAACAGAAAATAATTCTCTGGAAGTAAACACACCCTAAATGTCTCTATTGTGCCAAAATGAAATTATCTAAGTGCAAAAATGAGTGAGATATGTGTGTATATATATACGTAACATAATTTGTAAGAGAAGCAAAGCCAAATTATAATATTATAATACTAGGCTCAATGAGGCAGATTCTTAGGTAGATAAATTAAGAGCATTTCAAAATATAATGTTAGAATTTGGTACTGATTGATTTGTGAAATTAATTTTTACTTTATTTTAAAGGAGTAAGACAGATTTTTGTACAGATGAATTAAGAGCAATGTTAGAATTCGATATTCAAGATTTGTAAAATTAATTTTTACCTTATTTTAAAAGAGAGAACTATTTGTTGTTGTATAGTTTACTAGTACTAATATTTTAACCTATTCAGAAAAAAAATTACTAATATTTTAACGCAATAAAAACTATATAATCTTATAAAGATTTGCCCTATAATCCTATTGCAATGACTAAACTTCACTATTCCAAAACAGGCAATTTGAAGTCAAGTCATGGATTCTACCATAAATCTACCGCTGGATATGGTTTTCACAAACCATGACCAGCTGTTGAAGGGAACCATCCGTAGCAAAGAAATATAAATGCAAACGATGTAAAACAGATAAATAGATTTTTCAAAGTGGAAAAGGCCCACCAAATTCAAAACACTCCTTGTCGTTTTGAACATGAACATATGCACGTGTGCAGTAGGTATCAAACACTCCATTAATGTCTACATTAACCACATAATAATAATAATAATAATAATAATAATAATAATAATAATAGTAATAATAATAAAGGATAAAGACATTTTTGGTGTTTGAATATTTTACATTTTAACAATTTAGTGTTTTAACTATTTTTTATAATAATTAAGTGTTATAACCTATAAAAATATAACAATAAAATGTCTACAACAGGTTACACAATAGAAATAACTAAATTATCCATGTTAATGATTTAAATTTGCCTTTTCTACCAAAAACAACAATTAAAGATAGTTTATTAATATTTAATGACTACAATTGCATAAATAATGCATTCAAATGTTATATTTTCCGTTGTACCAAAAAAAATGCATTCAAATGTTAAAATTTTAATGCATGCATATGAAAATAAACAAACACAAAAAAATATCATTAGCAAAAATTAATTATATTTCTAATACCCATAATTTTTGACAAACTTTATTAAAAATAAATAACTTGAAGATGGAAGGACCCTTGCCGATTACAATATTCAGAAGGAATAAACTCTTCATCTGGTTCTCCGATTAAGGGGAGGTATGCAAATCTTTGTCAAGACTCTCATAGGCAAGATTATTACCTTGATGTCGAAATCTCAGATGCCATAGTTAACGTCAAAGCTAAGATTTAAGACAAGGAGTACTCTTCACTTGGTTCTCAGACTTCGCGGTAGAATGCAGATTTTTGTGAAGACTTATGAGAGACAATAACTTTGGAGGTGGAGAGCTTTGATACAATTGACAATGTTAAGGCAAAGATTTAAGACAAAGAAGGAATTCCTCCAGAACAGCAACAATTGATCTTCACGAGGAAGCAGCTTGAGGATGGAAGGACTCTTGCTGATTTATTATTATTATTATTATTATTATTATATTTTTTTTAAGTTTATGGGTAATAAAGTCTTTTAATTTTAAATAGTGTATTATTGAAGGGTATATACACTTTGTTGTTATTTGTTTTACAGGTTGACATATTTAATTATTATAAAAAATAGTTAAAACACTAAATTGTTAAATTATAAAAAGTTTAAACACCAAAAATATCTTTATCCTTAATAAAAATAATAATAATAATAACAACAACAACAATTCTGAATCATTTCCTTCATGCCTAAGTATTAGGCTCATTTGCAAAGTCTGCTTTTCCCTGTGTTTTAAGTTAGTACTTAGTACTATATATTGTGTTCAAAAACAAAAAAAATTAGTAGCATATAGTGTTAGTAATAGCCAGACCACTTATTTTTGGGACCACAGTGTGTTAAGAAACAAGCACTCCCTTGTCCCTATTAGACCTCAATTATTCATGATTCCTTACCATACCTAACATTTATGGCCATTTACTGTGCCATTTTATGTTTTGTTCTCTAACACCATTTATTGATATGCCCCAAATACCCATATCGTCACTTTAGACCAAAAAAAAAAATGTTGCATATATTATTTTGCCAATTGCCACAATTTGACTAGTTTAGTGGTAAAATTCACTTTAAAGTATTATCAGATTATGGATTTGATCTACGCCTCTATTCTCTCTCCAGAATAAATAAAAATATCTATATAGACACCTGTCTCAAGTCGAAACCCTATCCCTTCAGTGAGTTTGTGCTTGAAAAAAAGCTGTTTTATTGCATATTCGGATCAACTGAAGCAATAATAAAGCATTTGAAAATATGTTGCATGAAGTTTCCCCGCACATTCAGATGGACGGGTGCAATATGGTATCTGCATTCCAGGCCTTATAAGCAGTATAGTTAAAGAGAACTCCACAAGGGACAGCCCCAAGGACAGTCAACAAATGTTTTGAAATTCAGGCACCGTTAAAATATATTGTTTCAAAGAAAATAGTCTCTAAAAAAATATTTATGAGAGAAAATATTTTTCAAAAAAATATAATATTTTTTCATGTTTGGCTACAATACTAAAAAATATTTATAGTATTTGATTTGCAATATATGTTTTTTCCTAAGTAATACAATACTATATTGAAATAGTAACATTATGTTTGATTTTTTCTCTTTATATATTTGATATGTATTTAGGCTTTGAAAAATAACTTAAACGTTCTTGGAATGAAAAGTTATTTTTCTTTAACTAATAACATATTTTCTTTTGACTTTTTTTTTGGTAACTCAAACACTAAAAAGTAAAAGAAAATATTTTTCCCAAACAAACCGAACCTCAATGTGAAAATAAATTACTATATGGCTGAACAATATAATATTTATTTTTTATAACTTGCATCTCACTCAATAACATCATCCTTTACCTGAAGAAATTCAAGAACCAGAAAATAATCTATGGTGGAAAAAATAAATAACGAAAAAAAATTAAAATTATAATAGCTGGGGATCATGACCTCCCAGGTGTAAAGAGAATCCTGAAATCAGCTGATCTAAGATGCTCGATTATCTTTTTGTCTTTTGCTCTTTTCGTTTCAGACCTTTAACTGAAACTAGACCTTATCATCCACCTGAGTGGATTTTGATAACCCATCATGTTTTTGACCTTTATTGCCATTCATTGAAAGACTACGGCGCTCCTTCCCTCCTGGCTTCGACGAGGCATTTCCATACCAGATCATTCCAGCTATTGCAATGATCATACCTACGATTACTTGAACATTAAGACCTTCTTTCCCGAAGAAAATAAATCCTAAGATCAGGACCAGAATTGTCTTCATATGACCAAGCACTTGAAATGACACAGCAGTAAACCGGCCAATGCAAATAAATTGGCTGAGGTTTGTTCCTACTGCAATACTGCATGACAGGACTATGAACAACTGCACACAAACAACAACAGTTTGAATCAGTTAAAACTTAATACAACTGCAAGCATATAATAGCTGCTGTTACTGAACAGTCCATCGTTCAGATATCCCGCCTGTAAACTACTTAGACTGTCAAGCTAATAAGTATGCAACAGCACAGAACATGTCCAGCACGTAGCATGCATTTAAGAACATGACCATGAGGAGACAGGTACACAGCACCAGCAAACACCCATCAATGTAAGAATTAAACAATTAAGCAAGGATCAATTACATATCCTAAAAAAGAACCAATTATTTTGACATGTTGCATTTATTTTTTTGACAATCAGAATATTATAGGATCTCATAATATATGCCTTAGCGGTTGAAACATTCAGGTTACAATTTTAATACTTTCCTATTGATGTTGGGCTATATAATGGATTATCACTGTTCCGTAGCTCACGGCCATCCTTCATTTTAAAGAAATTCTCTTCTATTTTTATTTTTATTTTTTCATGAAGACCTCCTACAAATGTTTATTGAAAAAAGAAAATTAGTTGCAAGACCAGTACTTTACAGCTTTAAATCTCACAAGTACTTTCGTATCTCAAGATTTGCTAGAATAGGCTGCCTGGATGCCATTAGGATTAATTTCTGGCAATTATTTTGGATCCTCGCTAATTATTTATAGGAGATCATAATTTTTTTCAGGCCTTGTTTGGTTCAGAATTTAGAATCACAGTTGGAACACATTGGTGATTTTCCTCAATTTGGTCCATTAAAGGATCAAAATACGATTCCCTAAGAGGTTTGTATTTTCTTCAAAGAGCAAGAAACAAAATTAATAGTATTTTCATAATTTTAGTACTTTCATAATTTTACGTAAGGTTAGATATTTTCTCAAGTTTCATACTTTTTATTTATCTTAAACTTTTAGATTTTGATGTACTTTATTTAAATTCAAATTTTCTCGAGATGATTCCACATGGAATGCTCCTATTGATCACAAAACAGATTTTTAATTAATTAAATTAACTACTACAATTACTTAATATTTCTTAATTTTATTTAGGATGACCTTATTTCCACAAGGACCACAACCTTAATTGACAGAGCCAAAACCTTTTCTTCACACAAGAAATTTGTTTACATTCTGTCAATTAATTATCTTAGTTTCGACATGCCAGCAGTGGTGTAAGCATGACTTTGAGTCAGTGGGATTAAAAAAAAAAAAGCATGACACTAGATTTTACTTGTTTAATAATATCCTCATAAAAAACCAATTAGATTATTTTATTTATAATCTTAAAATTATGTTCAAAGAGTCATTTTGGAAAGGAAATGAGCGTCTGTAAATATGAAAAAAAAAATTCATAAAAATTGTATAATAACATGGCAAAACTTGAATTCTTTTTGTCGTTACATTAAAATTTTACTATTATATACAGATTTATGTTTTGTTGAGAGATTGAAATCTCAAACCTCCACAACTCTTCATTAACAAGAAGGGTTACCACAAAAGACTCAACAGCTTATTCTTTTTCAATTTGATAAAAGGCATAAGCAACAACATGAGTTACTAATAATTTTTTATTAGAATTTGTATTTTGTAAAGGCTAAAATTTAATTAAGTTAAATATTAGTGGGGTCAAACTATAAAATTAGATTTTCAAAGAGATAAAAATACATCTTGAATGGATTGGAATTCGAGCAGGGTCAATTGACCCCATTCGCTCCCAAGCGATTACGCCCAGGGGTGGTAATCTATTAATGTTAAAAACATTGTTTACTTAAATTTTTAAAATAACTTAACAAATAAGTTACTAATTTATTTAAAAGTTTAATTTTTATATTCTGAATTCCAAATGGAAAATAGCTACTGGCCCTGGCCAAAATCTAATTCCCATGAGAAGAGGAACATAATCCTTGGGGAGAGTAGAAATGAGTGTTCCACTTTTTGTGGAATCACATTCTAACTCCCATAAAATTTTGTATGCAAAGGAAGTGCTAAGAATCCAAGAATCATCTGAATTTCAATTCTGACCATTTCTTTTTGCAAAGCCAAAGGCCTCTCAGTTTTCTACGGAAGACCAAAACCTTGAAATAACTAAATTTAGAGATCTAATGTTCTTAAAGTTTTGGAGAAATTGGAATCACATTAAAAATCCAAATTACCTGAAAAGGACACTCAAGTACATGTTTTCTAAAGTAGAACTGCTGTTTCTCAAACCTATTATAGCAACTGATTCAACCTAACAGCCTAAACTGTTGTCAAATGAAGATGTCCAAACAAAGAATATTGATCCACTTCAAAATATATCAAAGTGGAATTTTAGAGCCTACAAAGCCTTAAACCGTCTAGCTTTTTTAGCATTTCATACCTAAAGATCTTGAACATTTTCTAACAGATTGCTGGTAACTTAAAATTACATTATGTCACCTAAACAACAAATTGCTCTAGCTTTTGTCATAAATCAAACCTTAGCTTGTTGTGATATGTGGCCTCTTCAATCCTATGGGCAGTGGACGATTAGAGTCTAGGGATGCCCTAATTTAACACCAACTTTCAACTATAAAAGTTCGCATTAGACAAAGATATGCATACAACCAGTACTAAGAGTGTATATATGTGTGCTTTTCTGTGCAACAAGAGAGCGTGGCAATATATGCATGATTATCTGTGCAATAAAGTGTCTCAAATGTTGGCTAGAGTTCAAATTAATTCATCAACTTACCACAGATGTAAAAGTATATGCATAGGTATCAACTCTTTTATTTGTCAACCAATAGTCCAAAAAGGGTCCTACTACCAACAGAGATGCAGCTTGTGCTGGAGCAGTGTGCCCCAATAAGTTGAAAGATCCTAGAGAATACCTCCGTTGAAGAAAATGTACATACTGCACACCAATAAAATTCCAATAATGTCATAAACTATAGCAAGATAAAAATAGAATACTACCATGGTTTATTTATCTTAATCAGCACCACCCAAAATGCAATGTTTACTAGAACTACTCCTGCTTATTAGCAAGTCCAATTGCATACATATGGGTGGAAATACACGTTAATCAATTTCTCTTATTAAACAATTGATGAAACTCTAAAACAATGACGTCAAGAATGTCAAAGTATGTTTATGAAAAGAAAGAGGAAAATGCAAGGTATTATCAATGGCCTAATGACAAAAAAATCCAAAATTTTTTTGCATTTTTTAAATTTATTTAAATCTGTTAATTTTTTTTTTTTTTTTCCAATTCTAACCTAATTTTACTTATTAGTTGAAATTCTAGCCAACTTAGTGTAATTGATTTAAATTACTAATCTCTAGCCAATATGGCAGCCACATTAATTCCTAGTTTCATTTGTGTTTTTAATTTAAATTCAGATTTCAAGAGGTTAAAATGCTCAAACTTTAAACAATTAAAAATTTAACTGTTTTTAACTTAAAAAAGTTAATTCAGATTTGATTTATGCTATTTAGAGTACAAATGCTCATAGTAATGATGCTTAGATGATAAAATAATGTTAATTTTATACAGTGTTGGGTAGAGCATGTGCAATTGAAAATCAATTGCATTAGGTTGAATAGAATTGCAAATAAAATGTGAAATTACGTTAGAATTAAAAGTTTGATCAAAATTGCAAATACAAGAAAAGATTTTTTTTTTCTAGCCTCAAAAAGAACAACTACAGGCCTTAAACCCTGGATGAATTCTAATATCGCCACCCAAAACATGTTCAAGCTTATTACCAATTTATATGCAAAACCATCATTTATATAAATAGAGAGAGAAAGGACAGATTAACTTACATACTGCTGCAAGGAAGTGCTCCAAATCGCCACCACTGCAGCTATAAATCCTTTGGCATTGACACTTACATCTGTAACAGTACAGACTGCAACACCAAGGAGAACTACTGTTATGCTAAGCTTTGTGTCCCTTGAATACCGCACATTGTCCAAGACAACTTCCAGGAAACATGATACTGGTATCATACTCAACTTTGCAATCTGAAAGCAAGTTCCAAAAGGAATATTGTTTTCTTAAAAGATGTTAACCTTCAGAATCTTCACAACAAAGAAAGAACATACTTAGCAGTTCACTGAAACTCACCTGATAAAATCCAACTGAATTCCACATCAAACTCACATTCATTCCAACAATTGAAAAGTTAGCAAATAAAACAAACTTCAGAAGCTCAGACACTGGTAAATGAGATGATTGGATATATCCCAGCCACCTGAGAACAAAAGTTAACAAGGTAGTTGTGGCAAAATGCAGGCCGGTTAATGTTGTAGCTGCATAAGATTAAAATAAACACAAAATTAGGGCTGTTGAAAATATGAAAACAGTGAAGAGCTTGAGATAAGAGAAAAAAAAAAAAGCTAAAAAATGAAATCCTGAAATTTAGTAGACTTTAAGGTGCTCTCATCAATTCATGGTCATATTCTTTTTTTGAGTTCTTTCATATTGAATTGGTGAGAGCCCCAGCAGATATGGCCTATTTACAACTTTATCATGTAAAATAAATACAGCAACATCAAATCTTATTCTTTCAATAGACTAGCTTGAACATAAGTCTCCACTGTAACACATACATCATGTACCAAATTAACGATTTCAAATTTCATAGTTCACAAATAATATAATGCCCTAAAACTTGGAGTTTCATATATGATTGATTTCTGAGTATGTGTGTATTATTAAAAAAAAAACACTATAGCTTGGATGTACAACATCTATCACATGATTGCCTTATAAAAGCAACATGATCATTTATCTGGACTACAAGAATTGTAATTGAATAATTCCTAGTTGTAACTTGTAAGTGGCCTTACAGTGTAGTTGCACAAGCATCCAACACATTCACCATTTTTAAGATTTTTCTATACATCAAAATATTGGTAAGTTTAAGAAAACAATAGGAAAGTGTGCATGAAGAAAAGTAAACTGATACCAAGGACTCTTGCTTAATTCTTACAGAACAAGAATAATACTTTGAGCCTTATAATTATTTTTCAAGGCATCCTATGGATAGCATTACAGATTATTAAACTGTAGAATTCACGATTTAATAAATAACTGTTATTGTCATAGATGGAGATATCTCAACTAAACCATACCAAAGCCAAAAAATTTCCATATGAATGAGAAAAAAAAAAGAAAAAAAAAAGGAAGCCTTTCTGTCACCTGTTCTTCACATGATTATAAAGAAAACTGTATCAAACAAAATTACAAGCGAGAAAAGTGCCACTAAAAAAAGCAATTTTATTCAAACACCAGAAGTGTATAAATAAGTTATAGAAATACGCAATGAATTGCTAGCAAGCCAGATTATAATAAGAAACTGATAGATCATTGAAGAGAGCATACCAAAACTAAAACCATAGGTAGCCATCAATGCTTTATTAACAAGGATTATTCCCACAGATGTGACAACATTGAACATCCATGAGGCAGCATCAAGAGCTGCCTTCCTATCAGCCTTGCTTGGTGAAGACATGTTGATCTATTTTTCCAATTAGCAACAGAATCTTCACTATTTGCTCTTCACAAGATAAAGAAGCATATCTTAAAATCTCCGAGTTGTGATAATGACTGTACCTGCATTGACAATGTACATTTGCATAAAAATTACTACAAATCACAAGAACGAGTCATGATCCAAGGCAAGAAAAATGAACAATTCACTAGTTAAAACTGCAAATTTAAGAGAAGAAAAGGCACAAGCAATACAAGAAAAATACCATATAATACAATAAAACATCCGTTCAACAAGATGGCAGAAACAGAGATTATAAGCAATGAAAACTTGTAAATGGAATGCAAGAGTACAAACAGGTTCCCAAAATTATTAGAATACAAGTGGTTGCTCACAGATTCAATAAACCAGTGTTACAAACAAATCTAGCACCCTAGTAAAATGCCCACCAATGGCATCCTTTCTCTTTGAAATGCCTCCGGATCAAGCATTTACAATGGCATAATTTATACAAGCTGTCTAACACCTTTAAGACTATACCAATGTGCTTCACATATAGAAATCATACGGGGATTTGACCATTAAGCAAAACATTTAAGCTTTTTGATTCTTACACCAATGAAACAAGAAATAAATCTGTGAAATAATTCAGGAAAGAGAGGAGTCCAACAAGTTTACAACAGATCAAAAGCATACAACCCAGGTGAAATTCAAATCTTTCAACTTCAATTTCAATTTCAGTACTGCTGTATCTCAAATTCACAGCTCAATTAAAAACAAAAGCAAGAAATATAAGAATAAAACACATTAACTATAAAATGCCAGTTAAGCACAAACACCCAATAAAAAAAAAACATTTGAAACTGAATTTCACTAATAGCAAATCAGATCCATCACTGTTCAACACAAACAAACAAAATCACAACAAAAATTAAGCAAAAAACAAAGCAAGAATCCACAGATCATAGACACAAGAAATCAGTGCAGAAAACTATAATTTGAGAAGGAAAAAAAAAAGAATCAACAAGCAATTGCATGGAAAACTGAGATACCCTTTAACTGTACCTTAGAAATAAAGATTGTTTGTTTGCTCAAATTCTTATCTTTTCTTCTTCGGTTATTTTCTCGGGAAACAAACAGAAAATAAAAAGAAGAAGAAGAAGAGTAAAAAAGAGAGCACTGGATTTGAGGAATATATATAATGGGATTGAGAGAAGTTAAAAAGGGAAGGAATGTTAAATATTAGAATAGAAAGAAGGAAATCTTCAAAATAGCAGTTTTATATGCTTCTTGTGAGTTTCCTTCTCTCCATTAAAACACTGATTTTTATGAGTTTTTCTTTTTTGCTTTCTTTTTGTATAGCTTTAATATTTTGATCTTTTTCTAATAATAGTTTTATTTTTTTTAAGTTTTTAAAAATATTGAAAATAAGTATTTAAAAATTATTTCTATTAATCATGTTCGTGAACTAAATAAATTTTTAATATGTCAACTCTTTAATTTTTACACTTTATACCTAAAAATTTTAAACTATATATATAATTTTGATATTTTAGAACTTAATTTTTAAAATTATATATAAAAATTTAAAAATTTAAAATAAAAAATATAAAAATTTAATACTTAATTTTTTTTAATTTTCAATTGGTAATGTATTAAAATAATTATAGCTTATTTCTGCTATTTTAATTTACATTAGTATTTTTTAAATAATTTAAGTTAATCATGTTTAGTTTTAATTTGTAATTTAAGAAAGTAATTTAAATTAAATTATTTTAACTTTGATTTACCTAATTTAAGTATAATTAGATAATAATTATAATATTATTTATTTCTTTAATTTTTTTAAATAATTATTAAAACTTATTAAATATTCTAAAATATAGATAAAACAATAAAGTTATAAAATATCAAAATTATTTTTTAAAAAATTTAAGAGCTATGATTTATAAATTAAAGAATTTTCTAACAAATTTTTTTTTTTGAACTGTCAAATAACATTAATAGGGTAGTTTTTAAAATTTATACAACCTCTATTAATTTTATTTGACAGTTCAAAAAATTTTTTGTTAGACAATTCTTTAATTTATAAATCTTAGTTCTTAAATTTCAAATTTATAGTACTTATTTATTAATAAATATTGTTTTAGATTTGAGTTCTTCAAATTAAAAAAGTAGGACTTATGATGATATTATTATTATTATTATTATTATTTGAATTTTGTGTGTCCAAATTCCATGAATTGAAATCCTTTTGCAAGTACAAAAGAGTTATTATATAAATAGATTTCCAATTGTGCTTTTGGTTAAAGAAGTATGTTCTGATTATTTCCTTATTTATATAACGTATGACTATAAAAACCTTTGGTTTGGATCTTAATTTCTTTTTTTATTTATATTTTTGGTTTATATAATAAAAGTATTTTTTTGGTAATTTTCACATAAAAAAAATTATATATCTCTCCAAATGATTTTACAGGTGCATTCTTTTATATGAATGTGATATATATATTTAACAATAAATTTTCAAAATACTTTTAAAAGAATTGAACCCGGCAAAAAATAGAGAAATTTTCAGAAAAATGCATGTTTGACCAAGTCTCTTTCTTTTTTGGTCAGATCATTTTTATTTTTTCAGAACTATTTTTTGCATTTTCATTTTTGGACTGCCTTTTTTTATCTTTTCAAAAATAACTCTTCGTCTTCTTCGTCTTTATCTCTGCAATAAAGCACATGACATACAACACCTCATAAATAGCTACAAAACCAGGTGTCCATCGAACAATTCCTCTTGCTACCGTCAGTTGCTAAATTAGGCATTTCAGAAGGACCTAAACCCTGAAGTCCTTTACCTATTTTAATTCGCTCTAATTAAATCCGATCCCTAAATTCCTCTTTCAAATTCTTTAATTCGTTTTTTTCCCCTTAATGTCATGACTCCTTAATTTCCATTAATCAACCACTTCAATTTCTTGTTATTGTTAAAGATGGACATCGAACAAAAACAAGCAGAGGTAATTGATCACTTCGTTAAGCAAGCATCCACTCTTAAAAGCTCAGCTCTTGCTCCCCTTATTGCCGAGTTCACTTCTCACCCCTCACTTTTCGCCTTCTCCGAAATTCTTGCAGTACCTACGGTTTCTGAGGTCAGAATCATACCTCACGCTGTGTTTGTAGATCTTGAGCCTATGTTATTGATGAAGTCAGAACTGGAACTTACCACTAGCTTTTCCACCTGGAACAGCTCATTAGTGGTAAAGAAGATGCTGCCAACAATTTTGCTCGTGGCCATTATGCCAGTAATTAACATTACCTGTAGTTTTTATTGTTTTAATATTTAGGTTTTGTTTTGAACATATAATGTGTAAGATATTGAGATTGTATTTGTTGTTTGTTTTAATTGGCAAGGAAATTGTTGATATGTGCTTGGACCGTATCAGGAAGCTGGCTGATAACTGTACTGGTCTTCAAGGATTCCTTGTGTTTAATGTTGTTGGTGGTGGTAATGGATCTGGTCTTGGATCCCTTCTTTTAGAGCATTTGTCCGTTGATTATGGAAAAAAAACTAAGCTGGGTTTCATTGTTTACCCATCTCTTCAAGTCTCTACATCTATTGTTGAGCCTTACAACAGTGTGCTTTCAACACATTTCCTTTTGGAACACACTGATGTTGTTGTGCTCCTTGATAATGAGGCTATCTATGATATCTGTAGGCGCTCTTTTGGTCAAATTGGTTAATGTTTCAAGTAGATATTTTAGACTTGGATTTTGAAGCATTAATAATGGATTTCCTGAGATGGAGAGCTCTAAGATTTTTGATGGAATTTGATAAAAAAAAAAGAAGAGGCAGGGAGATTTAAATACATCAAACTTAAAAGATTCTTAATTTCAGTGGGAATTATAGAGTAACTGAAGTTGTTATAAGCAAGGTTAAGACTTGTGAGATGAATAAGGTGAAAAAGGCTGCTGACTTTATAAGTCTATCCTTTATACTATGCTCTTCTCAAATAAAAATATGTGCGGGTGATTTTGAAATAATGAATATATTCACTAAGATGTTGGGTGATCTCTGTAGAAAATAGATTATTTATAATTCCATGCATAAAGATCATGGAAATAAGATCCCATAGTTTTTTTGATATCATCTGTGCATTTCCTATTTTTTATTGTTTATCTTTTCACACAGGGAGTCTCCACCCTTCACACACTCAGTGCCTACATTCAGGAGTTCAACATGGTAGCCACAGCTATCATCACTGGCCAACCTATTGAACCAGGTTCACAGCCCCAATACCTCCTCAGCAAGCAAATTAGTCTACTACCACCAGTTATTTTTGATGCAACCCCCTTTAAATGTAAATTTCGGAGATGTTGTAACTGATGTTCCTTCTAATTCTGCCTTCAAAAGAGGGGACACGGTTACTGTCAGCTTTTGATCTGTTTGCCTCAAGAATGACCTCATGATTGACGGCACATTTGCACTGGATGAGATTCTCCAGAACCAGAAGATATGGATTTTAGCATATGACGATGACATATTGAGATTGGGTTGCCGCTGCCTGCTTGCTTGTTTTGAGTGCCATGTGTTGCCTCGTGTACTATTTTATGTTGGCACAAACAGAATAAAAAATTATCTAAGTTTGTCTTGATGTGAAGCAAATGACCATTTTATCTTATGTTCATATTTTCAATTCTTTTTCATCAATAATAAAAAATAAATTATTATTTTTTATTATTGATACTAATAAAAGTAAAAATTATATGTATTGTCTTAATTTTATTATATTTTTACTTTTTGTTGTTTGTTGTTGCTTTATTGTTATTTTTTTGTTACTTGTTGCTTTTTTGTTGTTTTGTTGTTGCTTTTTTTGTTGCTTGTTTGTTGTTTTCTTGTTGCTTTTTGTTGCTTGTTATTTTTTTTGTTGCTTTGTTGTTACTTTTTGTTGCTTGTTATTGCTTTTTTATAAAATGTCAAGCGTACTTTGAAAATAGAAAAAATTTTGAGTATAAAAAAATATTGATAAAAAATAATACCTTAAAAATAGAAAAAAAAAGTTTAGTAAAAAAATGAAGAAAGTAAAAAAAAAAAATTTTGATTCAAAAAAAAAATAGGAGGATCAAATTTGAGTAACAACACTAAGAAAAATATTGTTATTTTAGAATATAAAAATTAGACTAATTAAACAAAAATTACCCATAAAAAAAGCTTGTTGCTTTTTTGTTGCTTTTTTGTTACTTTTTTGTTGCTTGTTATTTTTTTCGTTGCTTGTTGCTTTTTTGTTGTTTTGTTGTTGTTTTTTTTGTTACTTGTTACTTTTTTATTGCTTTGTTGTTACTTTGTCGTTGCTTGTTGTTGTTTTTTTGTTTCTTATTGTTTCTTTTTTATTTCTTCTTTGTTTCTTTTTTGTTTATTGTTGCTTTTTTGTTACTTTTTTGTTGTTTCTTATTTCTTTTTGTTGCTTCTCGTTGCTTCTTGTTTCTTCTTGTTGCTTCTTATTTCTTCTTATTTTTTATTGTTTCTTTTTGTTACTTTTTTCATAATTTTTTATTCTATATTTATTGTCTTAATTTTATTATATTTGTTGCTTGTTGTTGCTTTATTACTTTTTTGTTACTTTTTCGTTGCTTGTTGTTGCTTTTTTATTTCTTCTTGTTTCTTTTTTTTTTTTTCTTCTTTATTTCTTTTTTGTTTCTTGTTGCTTTTTTGTTTCTTCTTGTTGCTTCTTGTTTCTTCTTATTGCTGCTTGTTTCTTCTTGTTGCTTTTTTCAAACTTTTTTATTCTAAATAATAATTTTTTTAATTTTAATACTTACTATTATTTAGAATATAAAAATTAGGCTAATTAAATAAAAAATTACTCATAGTCATCCATAATTATTTTTTTCATAATTATTTAGAATTTAGAAATTAAATTAATTAATATTGAGAAAAAATATTGATAAAAAAGAAGAGTAGTTTAGCTTTTTATTTTTTGTTGTTTCTTTTTGTTTCTTGTTGTTTTATTATTGCTTTTTTTTGTTGCTTATTGCTTGTTGCTTTTTTATTGCTTGTTTATTGCTTTGTTGTTGCTTGTTTATTGCTTTGTTGTTGCTTGTTGCTTTTTTGTTGCTTATTGCTTATTTGTTGCTTTGTTGTTGCTTGTTGCTTATTTGTTGCTTTGTTATTGCTTGTTACTTTGTTGTTGCTTATTTATTGCTTTGTTATTGCTTATTT
>CATIWO010616330.1:0-20330 GCA_949673435.1 Macaranga tanarius | reverse complement strand
CTAATGGATTTATTGATTTTAAATAAGGATTTTAAAATCAACATGCATTTTATAACATTAATTCACTCAGTGAGGTCTGATTCCCCTCAATTATTTTTTCAGGATCTTCAGAGTTATTTGTTAGCTCTTCTCCTCCACGCCAGACTCATTCTCCACCGGCTGATTTGTGTACATCTTAATCTAATATTTATTTGTATTATTTAGATGCTGCAGTAGTAGTACGTTATTGTTGTAATCTGTTAAGTTGATTTTAGTAGTTGTAGTGTGATCAGATTGTATATTTAAATATTCTAGTATGATGTTGGTTATAGATAATATTTATAAGTTTAAAAGTCTTAATTCTGAGGTAAATTTGTGATATTGTATGTATGAATGTCATGTTTTAGGCTTGCTACGGGTTCCGGATTCGTGTGAATTCCCGTTCCCTAGCGCCGATCATGACCTCTGGGTTTGTGTGGTGACAATATCAAAGAGAAAAGAAAATCAAAATCAAATGCATAATTTTTTTTCCCTTTCCCTGCACATCTTTGCCGCTTCCCCCTTCTCCATCCCCCCATCCAGTACATATTGTTCATGGCGCTCCTAAAAAAAAGCTCTCAATCCCACTAATTCCTCAAAATCCAAAAAAAATAAAATCAAAACAAAAAATGTTTTTGTGCATGTGTGTCGGGTAGAAGTGGGTGGAAAGAATGTAAAATTACCCATTTAATCCTTTGACTTTTTTTTAATTTTTTTTTGAAAGAAAAAAATAATAAACTATAATTTAATCCCTAAAAATGACATTTTAAGTACAAAAACTTTAAAATTTATCATTTATTTACTGTACTTTTTTTAAAAAATTTTCAACATAATTATACTGCATTTTGAAAACTCTCCAAAATCTTTCTTCATTTCCTTTCACAACAACAAATCTCACGAGATTAATAAAATAGTGATCATTATAGGGTTTTTTTTAGTTTTGGACCGGACCAAACCCAAGTGTTAACACTTATAAAATTTAAATTTATATCATTACTAATAAATGATTTATCATCATCAAATAATTTGAATTCTCTCATAGTTGAAAAAATATAATAGACCTTAGTTATATTTTAATAATATGTAAGTTATAATTAAATAATTACTATTGGTATTAAAATTATTTTTGAAATTTTAAAAAATAGATATCTAGTTACATTAACAATAATATATCAATCATTTGTTTTAATTGTAAATTGTATAACATATTTTTTTTGAATAGAAATTATAAATATATTTCAACAAATATGATAAATTTTACATGGGTGAATATGATTTATTATATTTCATTTACTAAATAGTTCATGTGCCTTTTTTATTAGTTAAAATTGTATCATGTATTAATTGTTTCGTTCATATTTTTAATTGTATAAACATTTAATTAACAATTAAAATCTACACATTTGTTATAAATAATATAAAATTCTTCTTCATTTCTGTTTACCCTCTTTCGGTCCTTAGTGTCTCATGGTATCAGAGCCATTTTGAGGATTATTTTAAATAGTAACTTATTCTATATTCATTTTTAGGGGAGATAAATAGTAAAACCTAAAATAAACAGTTAAGCGGAGGTACAGTGTAAGTCCCGCTTTGCTTGTGTATACTGTAGGGCAGTAAATCTGGTGGCCATACTCCTGTTTATTCAAAAGTTTTAATGTTTTAATTTTCAAAATGAATTTAGAAAACATTTTGTGTAGAAATCAATCCTTTTCAAACTCTTTTACCTCCGATTCATTGAAATCCAAAAGGGTAGTCAGTAGTGATGAACTAACTATTGAAGATTTTTTCAAACACATTGATGATTGGAAAATTCTCAAGATTCAGAAAAAATAGATTTATGAATCTTCCAAACTCTCTTTTCTAAAAAATGATTTTACGATCAAAACTGAGGAAAGGGACATTCAAATTTCCAAACCTTTTGAAGAAATCCAACTTCTTTCATCAAAATCTTTACAAAAACATAGGGATAGTTCCTATAAATACATCAATATAGGCCTTGTTCAAGTAAGAATAAAACCACTTACTCGATAAGGTCTGGATACTTCTATCTTAGCAGTTCTCAGGGATGCTAGGTTCATAAACTTCTCTGATTTTTTGTTAGGAACGGTAAAATCCAGTCTTAACAAAGGACCAGTCAGCTTTAGCTGCTATCCAAACATAACAGTCTCTTCAAATGATAAAAATCTTTTAAAGAACATTATTTTACAAATCCAAACTCATAATTATAAAATGCTTTCAAGATCAATTCCAATTGCATTAATTTTTAGAGTCCATTATAAAGTAATGGTTTCTGCTTTTGCAACCAAACACCTCAAACACTCGCCAAAAGGTGAAACCATCCTTCTTCAAACAGATTTATCCAAATCAAATGTTGTCATTCCCAGACCCATTCAATGGAAGGATGTAACCTTACCTGAAGAATGGGTCTTAGAAGGAGCCACTCAACCTCAGTCACCAAAAAGACTTGAGCCAAATACTAACTTGAGAAATATTACCCAATTCTTGGATGGAAGAGTCAAAATGACTTTTGAAAGAAAATTAACCAATTCTAGATTTTCTGATGAAGCCTCTACCTCTTCAACTATTAACTTAAGAAGAGCTTCATAACTTCCTTCAGTCATTTATACTCATGCTCCTTATCCAAACAGACCTCAAATACAAACCTGTGTTCATTAGCCAAGGTTTTCAATCTTTGATGTACCTAGCTCTACACTTCAAAATGTTGACTATCAAACAGCCATACCAAGACCTGTTTATGATAGCCAAATTCCAAATACTAAAGAAGATGAAACAGCTACAGCCCCTTCTTCACCAACACTTTCAGCCATAACCTAAAATATTTCAGCAGAGATCAATGTTTTGGAAAAAGAATTTCAAATTGATAAAACTCTTCTTCAAAAGAATTTTTATTCTAAAAAGAATGAGTCAAAGAAAATTTATTTCTTTCAAAACTTTTTAAAAATCAAAGATGAGATTCAAGAAAAATATTATGCTTTCTGTAATGAATATAGAGTCCAAATTTAATTTTTTGATTGGTTTGAAATTTATACACATCAAAATGGCATTGCATATTCTTTCAAATAATCTAAAAAGACTGTTAATCCAATCACGATGAAAAATAAGAATCCTGAATGAAAGGCAGATGGTCAGACAGTCTAGTCTGAACATCTAACATTAAGGAATATTTCTTTTTCTCATGGTGATTCAAAAATTCTAGCAGCTCCTTTCAAAATTCCTCAGGATGATGATTCCAGAAATCTGAAATACATTGTCCTACAAAACAACTTTTCGAACGTTCATCTTCAAATAATAGGAAAACAGTTAACCAGAATCGAGAGTCAAGTTCAAAATCCAACTATTTTTCATTCCTCTGCTATTAAATCTTCTGAGTCTATCAAACTTTCATAACAGAAACTTAAAAATCCTATTTTTAAACCATTCCAAGTTTCAAAAATAAGTCAACAGCAAATACAAAGTAGTAAACTTAAGTTTGCTCAAGCAATCAGAGATCAACTGAGTAGAATCGAACAAGCTTCTAGCTTAGAAACTTCTCAGGTTGTACCTGAAACTCCTCCTTTGAGGATTATCAGTACTATCAACCAGACTGATAACTCTTTTGATGAAGAGAGAAGTCAAAATGACTAGCCTTGTCAGCCTAGTCTTTAAGTTAATAGGTTAGATTGGTCAATCATTCCTAGGACTGTTGTAATGGCTCCTGACATAATCAAATAGCCTGATGTATACACATAGTTAAGGTTTAATACCTCTTCTTCTATGAATGGAACCTAGATGGTATGAGTGAGTACCAAGTCTTAGGACTCCTTCAATAAATGTCCATGGCAGCTAATGCCTACAAAACTCAGACTAGTAGTATGGATAAAGGTATAGCTGAACTCCTTATTGCTGGTTTTTCAGGATAACTCAAGGGTTGGTGGGACTACCATCTAACCCAAGAGCAACAGTTGCAGATCCTAGTTGCAATTCAAACCTTTCAAGATGGCATACCTATTCTTAATGACATAGGTAACCTAGTCCAAGATACTGTGTTTACCTTAATCTTGACCATCTCCTTACATTTTATATGAGATCTAAACTATCTCAAAGATAAAAAAGCTGAGCTTCTTAGCAACCTTCGTTGCAGGAAACTAAGTGACTTCCAAACATACAAAAATACTTTCCTGACTAGAGTCATGCTTTGAGAAGACTCTAATTAACCATTATGGAATGAGAAATTCCTTATTGATTTACCCAAACTGTTGGGTGAAAAGGTTAGAAATACCATAAGAGCTTCTCATGATAATCAAATACCTTATGATCAATTTACTTACGGTGAACTGATTAGCCTAACCCAAATTAAAGGGCTTAAGATCTATCAGGATCTAAAGCTATAAAAACACCTAAAATGGGAACTGAAGAAAACTAGATAGGAAGTTGGAACTTTTTATAGACAATTTGATTTTAACAATCCCATTAATACTAAATCTAAATCCTGTAATGGTAAATGTCAAACTAAACCTTACAGAAAATCCAAATCTCACAAATACAGAAAATCTTATAAGTCTTACAAACCTGACAAAGAAGACTATTATAAGAAATCTTCCTCGTCCAGAAAAACTTCCAAGCCTTATAAGAAATCTTTCAAAACTTATAGGAAATCCTCTAAGAAAAGTTTTAAGGATATAACCAGTTACAAGTGTGACAAAAAAGGTCACACTGTAAAATTCTATCGTGTTAATTCTAGACTCCATGAACTCAGTTTAGAAAAAGAAGTCCTTTAAAAAAATTTTATCCTTCAGCTTGAGTCCTCTGAGTCTAGCTCTCCAAGCATGTCTGAGGATGAAAGTCCTTTATAAATTGATGAAATTGCTACCTCATCAATGTTTGATTCAGATTCTCCTAATGAATCCGACAAACCTTCCAAATACATTAATATGCTTACTAAAGATCAAGAAACACTCCTTAAAACCATTAAGCATATTAGTGATTCCAAACTTCAAAAGGAATTTCTTGATAAACTTCTTAAATCTTTAGAAGAAAAATCTATTGAAACTCCTTCTGCCTCTCTTTTAGTTTTGCCTACTATGACAAAGAACAGTTATAACTTAATAACTATTCTTGAATAAGGTAAAAAGACCAAAACTCATGTTAGTACTCTTCAGGATCTTCAGAAAGAAGTCAAAACTATTAAGTTCAAACTAAAAGAACTTAAGGCCAAATAATAAAGAGACTCTAAACTTATTTAATCTTTTATTTCCAAACAAAAATCTGATGTTTCAAGTTCTGATTCAGAAGATCATGAAGGTCCTTCTAAACCACAAAACTTGGGATGCCTAGAAGAGGTTCCAGAAATTCCAAAGAATTATATAAATGTTTTAAGGGAAATTACTTCTCGAAAATATTTAATCCAAATAAAAATTATTTTCTCAAATGATTTTGAATTGGACACAATTGCATTATTTGATACAGGTGGTGATTTAAATTGTATCAGATATAATTTGATCCTAAAAAGATTTCATTAGAAAATAAAAGAAAATTTTGCAGCTGCAAATGATTCCGAACTGACCATTGGTGGCAAAGTGAAAGCCTCAGTGGTTATAGGAAACATTGCACTCAAGAATCTTTTTATTCTTCCAAAAGATTTACATTTAATGGTCATATTAGGGACTTCTTTCATAAATTTAATTATTCCCTATAAGGTCAATGAATAAGAAATTTATTTTAAAGCAATAAATTCAAAACTGGTTTTTCCTTTTGTTAAAAAGCCTAAAAAGATAAATTTAAATTTGATTAAAGCATATTCTATTTATTATTTCAAAATCAATGCTTTGATTAAAATCAAACAAACACATCTGATGCATTTGTAGCAAGATGTGAATTTTCAAAGGATTCAAAATCAACTTCAAAATGATTTTGTAAAATAAAAAATTCATGATTTTCAAAAACAAATTGAAAATAAAGTTTGTTATGATCTTTCAAATGCTTTTTGGAGCAGAAAACAATACATAGTTGATCTGCCTATAAACATAATTTTGATGAACATCAGATTCCAACAAAAGCTAGACCTATCCAAATGAATAAAGCCCTAGAAAAATATTATAGGAAAGAAATTCAGGATCTAGAGTCTAAGGGTTTGATTTCCAAATCTCGGTCTCCTTGATCTTGTGCAACTTTCTATATTAACAAAAATAGTGAAATAGAAAGAGGTACTCCTAGGTTGGTGATCAATTATAAACCTTTGAATAAAGCTTTTAAATGGATTGGCTTCCTTATTCCAAACAAAAATTATTTGCTTGAAAAACTTCATTCTGCTTTAATTTTTTCTAAGTTTGATATGAAATCTGGTTTTTGGCAAATTCAAATTCATCCAAAAGATAGGTATAAGACTGCATTCACAATTCCTTTTGGACAGTATAAATGGAATGTTATGCCTTTTGGTTTAAAAAATGCTCCTCCAGAATTTCAAAGAATCATGAATGACATTTTTAATCCATTTTTCAAATTCTGTATTATTTACATTGATGATGTTTTTATTTTTTCAAACTTAATTGAACAACATTTTAAATATCTACAAACCTTTTTCCAAGTTACTAAGAAAAATGGTTTAGTAGTTTCCAAATAAAAAATGTATCTTTTCCAAACTCGAGTTTGTTTTTTGGGTCATTACATTTCTTATGGAACCATAACTCCAATTGAAAGATCTCTTGCATTTGCATATAAATTTTCTGATAAAATTTTAGATAAAACTCAATTGCAAATATTTTTAGGAAGTCTGAATTATGTTTTAGATTTCTGTCCAAACATAAACCATCTTGTAAAACCTCTGCATGATAGATTGAAAAAGAGTCCAGTTGCATTGTCTGATCATCATACATATATTATTAGACAAATCAAAAATAAGTTTTAGAAATTCATACTTGTATATAGCTGATTCATTAGCTCTTAAGATAGTGGAGATAGATGCATCAGAATTAGGATATGGAGGTATTCTGAAACAAGTTCAAAACAATAGGGAATGCATAGTCCAATTACATCTGCACACTAAAATGATTGTCAAAAGAATTATTCTACTATTAAAAAAGAAATTCTTTCAATTGTTTTATGTATTACCAAATTTTAAAATGATCTTTTGAACTAAAAATTTCTTTTAAGAATTGATTGTAAATCTGCAAAAGAAGTTTTACAAAAAAATGTTCAAAATATTGCTTCCAAACAAATTTTTGCTTGATGGTAAGCCATCCTTTTTATATTTGATTTTAAAATTGAATATATAAAAGGAGATATAAACTTAATTCCTAACTTTCTAACCTAGGAATTCCTTTTAAACAAGTTCTGATGCCCAAAAAGAAAGAAAAGGGCAAAAGCCCTGCCAAAGATCCAAATAATGGTGAGGATAAAATCCAAGCCCAAACACCAAACCAAACACTGGCCTAATCTTTGGCCCAAAAACTTTCCAAACCATCTTCAGCCCAACTAGTTAAGTCTTGGATGGACATAGTCTAAGAGGAAGAAGATGCTGAGGCCTAAAAGTAAGCCCAAATCCAAACATGGGTTGAACAACTCACTCAATCTCCAGAGCTTGTTCAAGCCCTCCAAACAATGTCACAGGCCTCCCAGCCTTCGGCCTAAATAGAATCCTCTTCCCAATCTTCCAGAAAGGGAAAAGGAAAAGAAATTATTTTTAAAAATTCAGAGATGAAGATTTCTGTAAAAAAACCCATCTCAAATGATTTTCAAACCAGTTTCTTCTCATATTGTTTTAAAAGAAAAACAAGTTTTGAGACCAAGCTCAAACTATTTGAAAAAATGAATTTTCAAAACATTCTGACCATGGAGGAAGGATTTTATGATAAAAAACCCTCCAATGTAGTTTCAAAATTTTTTCTAAAAGGTTGGTTTTATAAACCATAGGATATTTTAAAACCCTAAAGTTTTTACTAAGTTGTTTTAGAAACAACTGGCTCAGTCAAATTCAAATATTTAAAAAAGGATGAAAAACATCTACAACCTTCTTATTCAACTTGCACTATTTAGAAAATTATTCATCCTTCTGAATGGGGCATTGAGTTGCATAGGTTAAAGCCTTTTCCTCCAGACTTGCATACCCGAATAACCCATAGTCAGTTTTTTAACTACTGGGATTATCAACAAGCCTAGTTCAATTTTTTCTTTATCTAAAATGATGAATTCAGCAATTCCTGGTTGTTCTATTTCAATAGAGAATTTCAAACCTCTAAACTCCCTATCTGGTTCATTCAATAGTAAACTTTTTTTAGAAACACTCCTGAAACAATTATTCCAGAAGTCAATCCTTGTTTTGACCTTTTCAAACAACATTACAAACCTTCAGAAAATGAAAAATAGTTCAATCCTTTTCTTATTTTCTATTCAAAAATCTTTCTGCCTTGGGTATGTGTATGGTACTTCCATTATAACATAACACAGGATGGACAAAACAGTTCTTATCAGGAGATTTAAAGTCAAATAGTGGGACTCATTTGTCTATAAAGAGAAGATCACTCTCCAAATGATCAATAACTAGCTAGTCAAAAATAATTTACTTCCATGTCCAAAAGAGACTACAACTTTTCTAGCACAGAAGTCATTTGTTATGTCCAAGCTAGCTGGTGCCCAATTCGAAGAAGAATTTTTTCAGATGATCCAGCAACTTCTGGAGAATAGAACCTCTTCGTCCAAATAGGGATCAACTAAACCAGACTCTTCAAGTTCAAGTTCTTCTGAACTTATTATAGATTTAGGAGATAACAATGAAGATGATTGTCTTGGTATTTTCCCGCCAATAAAAAATTTTAAACCTTATGCATAAATTTTTTGGTAAATAATTTGTAAAGGTTTACTGCTACCTGTCAAAAGCAGATGTAAAAAGTAAAAGTAAAAGTAAAAGTTAAGAAAAAGAAAAAGAAAAAGAAAAAGTCAAAAAGAAAAATTATTTTGAATTATTTTCAAACAGCTGTTGGCCTACTCCAGCTCCTCATTTGTCTCATATGTTTGCCACCCACCATAGAAGACACATGAAGCATGGCTACCAACCTTCGAATTTTGCTCAACCACCTGTCTGCCAACCTCTAAAGTAGGCTTATCTTTCAACTCTTGCATGTGATGCTACAGAAGTCTTCAAATATAGCCACAGCCCCAGCTCCTCTGTAAGAAGGCTCTCTTGGAATATAAGAAGGGTTAGAATACCATTCTCAGAGTTTAATTTTTTCTTTGAAGAAATAAACTCTTCCACACTATAAATGAGTGATTAAGAGAAACCTTCCTTCTTAAACACTTGTATCTAAACCTGTATCCAAACTTTTAGCACATAATTTGTATAAATTTTGCAACTTTTAAGGTTTCGACATCTCAAGAGCAGTTAGACAGTAGACATGAAGGTGCAAAACAAGCTGCTATATATTGAATGGTAATTGTTAACTGAAAGTTTTTACTTACATAGACTGCATTGAATTAATTGATATCATCATTATGATCATAGCAATTTCTCATTTGATTATTTTGGTAAAGAAATAACAAGGCACAACTTGCTTTTAGAAAAGGAGATAAGCAGTTTACTGACAAAGCACTTCAGCTACAGAATGCATTTCTTGTAGGTTACTTTTGAAATTTTTTGATGGAGAAAATTTGGCAACTATATAAAATTTTTCAGTTTCAATCATTATACAATGAGAATGATTTGGTTTCAATTTATCTTTATTTTACAGGAGGATGTAGAGTCTTTAAAGGCTCAAAATGATCCACTGAAGAAAGTGGTTGAAAATCTTAACGTCAAAATATGAGTAATTGTATTAGACTCCTATTTTTCTTTCATGTTTCAATAAATTGACTAATTTGATTGCTCGTGTCTTTATATAGCTTTTAGAGAACAAGATACATGAAGCGAATGCTAAAAATGAAACTTTTTATAGTAGTTGATGCAACAATAAGGTTTGTCTCTAAATTCATCATTCTGTATATGAGATGATCTAATCTCATATGAATGATATTTAACACATCATTCATTCTAATCTTATACCAAAACTATAACAATAGTGCAGAGCATGATCCGTATTTTGTATAGTTTTTGACATGATAGAGGAAAAATTTTAGTTTCTATTTTTTTGATGTTCCTTTTTTCATATTATATAAAACAAAAGATAGTTCAAGAGTATTGAGTTATTGAAAACAAAGTGCAATTCCTATCAGCATCTGTTTATCTCTCTTCTTTTCTTTTTCTAACTAATACTACACTTTTAGGTTTTTCCAATTGAGTTAATTTTGATTTAATTTAATTTCTTCTTTTTTTTTGTTTAATTTTATGAATGTTTTATAGATCTTGAATCAGCAACGAAAAAAAGTATTAAAGTGTTTCTTATTTTTCTCGCTTGTAAGTTATAAAGTTCATAATGCCTATGAAATTGTGCTTTTTAAATGTCAATGCTATATGGTATAAATGCTGAGTGATCTATATATTTCGTCAGGTGTATGAAATACTACATTTATTTAATGACTTGCAATTATAAAATCAAGCAGTAGCTATAAAGACTAAGACTCTTTATAATGCCTATTGATAGTTCCAGAATTGGCTCAAGCCCATAATGAGTCCTAATTAGGAATCTTGTCCCTAAAAACAATCCGTATTCAATAAGAACAAGGACCAATCACATAATAAGAAGTATTAAAAGAGTCCTAATTAGCATAAGACTAGTTATGTCTCTTGTGCCTATATAAAGGCTTATATTTCTTTTATATCAATCACCTTGAATAAACTCTTCTAACTTAGGCATCAGAGATTTTATGAATCAAAGATTCCAGATTCACCATAGGGTTTTCTTGATCTTGCAGGTATTGAAGGGTTTGGCAATCATTAATTGGCGCCGTCTATGTCAATTACCCCCAGTCTTAGTTAGTCTCACATTTCGTCAGGTGACTTCACCATGACAAGCAGTTTATATCCATCGAATAATCCACCGACTGAAGTTCCAAGGATGGTGCTGGGAGAAAGTTTGATCTAGTCCAATAATGGAAGTTCAGCACAGCTTATCATGCCAATCAGCGGGGGAACTTCCTCAGCATTATCTATGGGTTTCTCCCCTCAGTATAATGCTCATTTTCAGTATGTTTCCAAACCATTCCCAATAGTATTGTTCTAAAATCCCCAAGATTTTGCAACACCTTCTACTTTGGCGGATGTAAATCCATCATCTACTGCACCAAACCTGCCTCCATTATTCAGAGATGCGATAGTCAACAATCTCAAGACTAAACTCCTTATTTTACAATAACAATTGGCCTATATGACTCAAGACACTCAAACAGAAGCATAGATTAAGACTCTTGTCCTATAGGAACTCTACCATTGGGCGCCCCAGGTGTTGGTCAGTAGGGCACTCAAACACCGCTCCCTAATGAACAAAATGAGTCCAGGACACAATCGCACAGACAACATGATTCCAACAGGGATGATGAAGGTGAATTTGATGGGGCCAGGAGAGAGAGCAGTGAATTCAACAAACAATTATGAGAAGCAATACATAAAGTTCAAATGGGACTAGATGAGATTGAAGAATGCATCATGGATGGAAGCACCCCTTTTGTGCATAGTATTATGGCAACTTAGATACCTTCTAAGTTCAAAGTCCCGAACTTGGATTCGTATGATGGAACAGGAGACCTAATAGCACATGTCTCCATGTTCAGAACAAAGATGATGTTATAAAATGTCAACAATGCCATTCTTTGTAGAGTGTTTCCAACAACCTTGACGAGCACGGCTTAGAGATAGTTCCACAAGCTTCTGAAAAATTCAGTAGCTACCTTTGAAGAATTGATCGAGCAGTTCAGAATTTGATTCATCACTAATATCCCACTAAAAAAGAGCATTAATGACCTCCAGTTCTATAAACAAGGAGATACTGAAATGCTCTATAGTTACCTGGATAGGTTTAATAAAGTCGTAATGCAAATTGAGTACCTGAGTAATGAAGCAGCGATAGACGCGTTGAAATACGGAACCAGGATAGGAAAACTATGAGATAAGATAATGACAAAGAAGCCTCAGACTTTTCCTGAAGCCATAGCAACCACTACAAAATTGATTGATCTTGATGAAAATCAAAGGGAGATACGTAGGAAAGACATCGATGAGAAGGTAGTCAAGAAGAAAGACGAAAAAAAGGATGCTAGAAAGGAGCATAGCTCAACTTATGAAGCTAAAACAAATAAGAGAAGGTACGCTCTGTTAAACACCACCAGGTCAGAAATCCTAATATGGATCAGGCACAATGGCATAGATATACTAGATCCTAAAAAGCTCAATCCGAACTCAATAGGAAAAAGGGACAAAAATAGGTGGTGCAGATATCACAGAGATTATGGTCATGACACAAATGATTGTCGCGATTTAAAGATGGAGATAGATCGGTTGGTGAAATCTAGATCCTTAAAGAAATTCACCAAAGACGTTCCAAGAAAATAACAGGGTTCAGATACTCAGGAGTATGAATAGGAAGATGCGAAGAGAACTCATAGGGAGGTATCTGGAGTCATTAATATAATTTTAGGAGGGGAATTTTCATCGGAAGGCAAGAGAAGGAGAACGAGGAAGGAAGTATTTGTAATAGTGGACTCGTCAATTCCAAATATCATCATTAGCCAGGATGATGGTTCTTATGTGAAATAACCTCATAATGATGCCTTGGTGGTTAGTGCATACATAAAAAAACTACTTGGTCAAGAGAATGTTCGTTGACGATGGGAGTGCTGTCAATGTCCTTACATGGGAAGCTTTTTGGAGAATGGGAGGTTCATCAGTGGATTTGAAAACTACTTCAAATCCCATAACCAACTTTTACGAAGGAACCATTCAACATATGGGTAGTGTAGAATTAGAGATAGAATTCGGGAATCACAATTCGAAGGAGACTACCACGCTTCGGTCCCTATTTAACATAGTGGACACTCATTTGGCTTATAATGGGGTAATTGGAAGACCTATCCTATGAAAGTTAGGAGCAGTAACAAGTATCTATTACTTAGTAATGAAAATCCCAACTCCGAGAAAAGTAATCATTATAAGAGGAGATCAGAAGGTAGCTAAGCAGTGCTATAATTTGGCCATGAAAGAGGAATTGGATGCCTTTCCATCGAGAACTTAGTAAAAGTTGAGAAGCAAGGAATAAATCCAGAACCATTAGATGAATTGTAAGAGCTAAAATTAGCCAATGGTAAGTCAATCAAAATCGGTGGGGAGGCACCTAAGCAGATTAGAGAGGAGATAATCTAGGTATTACAGAATCATGCTGATACTTTCACTACCCAAGGATCTGAAATAGTGGGGATCGATCTTAGTATTATTGCACATAGCCTAAATATTGATCCTTCCATCAAGCTGATAATATAAAAAAAGCAGAACTTTGCCTTTAAAAGATAAGCAATCATAGCATATGAGTCCAAGAAGCTACTGGAAGCAGGTTTCATTAGGGAAGTCAATCACCCCGAATGGTTGGCCAACGTAGTGCTAGTAAAGAAATCGAATGGGAAGTTTCGCATGTGTGTAGATTATACAGACCTCAATAAAGCGTATCTAAAGGATAGCTATCCTTTACTGACTATTGATCAGTTGGTGGACTTAACAACATGCCATGGAATGTATAGCTTCGTAGATGTGGCTCAAGGGTACCATCAAATTCCTATGAAGAAGGAGGACCAGGAAAAAACATCGTTCATTACTTACCAAGGGTTATACTGCTATAATGTAATACCTTTCGGTTTAAAAAATATAGGAGCTACATATTAGAGATTCATGACCTTCATTTTCAAAGACGACATAGGAAAAACAATTAAAGTATATGTGGACGACCTAATCATTAAGAGCAAGAGCTTAAAAAGTCATGCCCACGATCTGGAATAAGTATTTCAGACTTTTGATTATTATAAAGTAAAGTTGAATCTTGATAAATGTGTTTTTAGTGTTAAAGCAGGGAAATTTCTAGGATTTATAATCTCATAGAGGGGAATAGAGACGAACCCAGAAAAAATGGAGGTAATCCGTAACATGAAGGCCCCTGCAACCTTAAACAAGCTACAAAAGCTGAACGGATGGATAACTGCACTGGGAAGATTCATATTGTGTTCAGTAAGAAAATGCCTCCTTTTCTTTCAGGCATTAAAGAACAACAGAAAGTTCGAATGGACTGACGATTGTCAAGCAACATTTGAGGACATCAAGAAATTCTTAACCTCTTCTCATTTGTTAAGCAGACCAGTGTCAAGAGAAGATTTGTATCTATATTTGTCCATAGGCAATGAATCTGTGGCATCCATCCTGGTACGAGAAAATCAAAGAGAATAAAATCCTATCTACTCTGTGAACAAAGTTCTTAGAGGGTCAGAGATTCGATATCCGAAGATGGACAAATTAGCATTAGCACTTGTACACACAGCCAAGAAGCTCTGACATTATTTCTAAGCACACAGGATAGTTGTGTGGACTAATCAACCTCTCAAGAAAATCTTGCAAAGGCCAGAGATGTTAGGCAGACTTGTGCAATGGTCAGTTATGCTAGGGGAACATAACATTTCATACGAACCACAAGCAGCAATTAAGCCTAAGTATTATCTGATTTCATGCAGGAGATGACAGTCTCAAATGAAAATAATAAAAAAGGAGCGAGTGGCAAATGTACATAGACGGGGCTGTGGGAAAACACGGATTCGGAGCTGGAATCATCCTAATAGGGCCTGAAAGGGTAAAAATTGAATATGCCGTACGAATGGGATACCATGCAACTAATAGTGCAGCAGAGTATGAAGCATTGATTATAGGACTGAGATTGGCTAATGAAGTCAAAATAGAGAGCCTCAAGATACTTTGTGATTCACAGCTGGTGGTAAATCAGTTGAAGGGGAACTTCATCACAAAAGACCCGAGTATGGGTAAGTACTCACAGAAAGCTCGTGAACTTTTGTAATATCTAGAGGAACATGGAGGTAAGTAGAGTATTATTCAAATTACTAGAGAAGAAACCAAAGCTGACCCACTAGCAAAATCCACAGTAGAAAACAGATCCACATTCCTAAACACAAAGCTCAAGGAGGTGCTCACCACTTCTACTATTGAAAAGAATGAAATACTAGCCACTTGTGAGATTACTGAATGGATGAAGCCCATAATAGAATACTTAGAATCAGGGATACTTCCTGAGGATAAGAAAGAAGCCCAAAAAATCTGAATAAGAGTGGCTCAATATTCTTTACAAGAGGGACACTTATACCGAAAGTCATTTAGCCATCCGTGGAGTAAGTGCATATCTCTTGATGAAGGAAATTACGTCCTTAGGGAGATATATGAAGGTATATGTGGAGCTCACGAAGCCCAAGCAACTTTGGCTAAGAAGGCTCTTTTACAGGGGTGTTATTGGCCTGCCATGTCACATTGATGCACAAAGGCTTGTACAACAGTGTGATAGATATCAGAAACACTCTCAGCTATCACACTTACCGGCTCACATCCAAAGTCCCATAGGAAGTCCATGGCCTTTCGCTCTATGAGGAATGGACATACTTGGACCTTTTCCACTAGCATCAGGACAAAGGAAGTTCCTCATTGTAGCCATAGATCATTTTACAAAGTGGATAGAGGTAGAAGCAGTTCCTACAATAATGAAGGCCAGGATTCATAATTTCTTCTAGAAAGAGGTGATATGTAGATTTAGCATTCTCCATACTCTCACCACAGATACTGAAAAGTAATTCAACAATGAAAAGTTCAAACAGTTTTGCTCAGATCTCTGTATAAAGCTACAATTCACTTTGATAGCTCATCTACAGACTAATGGTAAAACGGAGGTAACCAATCGAATTATTTTGTAGGGGATCAAGAAACACCTTGGTGATAAAAAAGGCGATTGGGCGGATGAATTATATAATATTATTTGGGTATACCAAACAACCCCAAGAAGTTCAACAGGAGAATCACCTTTTCGATTGGCATACGGAATGGATGTTGTAATCCTAGTTGAAATTGGATCCCCATCTTTAAGGGTTTTCAGGAACTTCAAGAACTTAGAAAATGAATTCAATTCCCGGCTTTCCCTAGACATGTTAGAAGAAGGAAGGGAGTAAGCATCAGTGTTAGCAAAAGCAAGGCACCAACAAGTAGCTCGGTATTATAATAATCGAGTACGATCTTGAACATTCAATATCGGAGATCTAGCCCTACGAAAGGCCGAGATTGGAAAAGGGAATACTGGCACATAAAAGCTGGGACCAAATTGGGAAGGCCCATATAAAGTTGTTAAAACAAGTGCTGAAGGAGCCTATAGACTTTAAGAATGGAAAAGATGTTCCTAAATACTGGAGTGTTGAAAGCTTAAGAAAATATTACCAGTAAGATAGGCATAATCACGCTACGAGCCTATAACTTGTAATGTCATTCAGAAGCTCCAAGAGCGCATTAGTGGAAAGCTCCAAGGGAGCACTAGTGTTGTGTTACACTTCTATTCAATAAAGGCTCCAAAAGAGCACTAGAGTTATATTTCTAAAAAGATCCAAGAGAGCATTAATGCAGTAATGAACTCTCATAGAAAGCTTCAAGAGAGCTCCAATGGCATGGTACACTTAGGTTTAAAACAAACCTTCATAAAAGCACTTGGTGTACACTATCCTTCATAAATAAAAACTCAAACAGATTCGAGTACAAAACATAGATAAATTAATAACACTTATCAATATTGGGATAAAAAGTCACTTACATCCATATAGTATTCAAACAATAAAGATTTCAAAGGAAACATCTTTTTATTAATAATCAAAGTACGATTACAAAAAGTTCATCAAAATCTTTCAAAAGATACTACAGTTAATTTTCTCTCTGAGAAGGAAGAGCAAGCATGGCATCATCCGAAGGCATAACTGATTCTTTAACTTCAGAAGATGGAGATACGAAAGATCCATCAATGGGAGGAACATGAGTTGTTGGTTAGTTGATCGAAGCAGTTCGTTCTCTTTTAACAATTTTACCGAGCTATCAAAGAGTAATCTTATTAATTAGAGTGAAGTCAAGGTCAGGATGCTGCATTGACAAAACTCGTTGAGTCTCAGTCTTCAATGCTTGAATAAAGCTTGTCGTGAATTCTTAAAATTGTTTTTTATCACTCTAATGATTAGTAAAGAGTTGACAATTTTCTTTCTCTAAATCAGTAACCCTCTTATTTAAATCAAGCACCAAAGCCTGCAGCCCTTCGTCTTCTTTCTTTTCCATCTCCAAACTTGATAAGCCTAGAGTGTATCGAATGCTTCCTTCATTAAGCAAAGCTCGCTTTCTTATTTAATTTTGAGCTCGTTAATTTTCTAATCTCTTAAATTGCACTCGCTCTTATGAATATAGTGAACATTATCTATTTTCAGAAGTCCTTAAGCAACCTAAACAAAATAGTGAAAGCGAGTGCATTTTTAGACGAAGAAATGGATTTTGTAAGATAAAAATACCTTAAAAAGACTCAAAAATATCTGACTTTAGAGTTCGGCCTCATCCATGCCATCCTATTTAGCCATGTCACTCTTTAATCTCAAGCATTCGGAGAGATGATCATGAATAGCTAAGGAATTAATGCTGGGGTACTCAACCTTTTTCTCCAACCAAGGAATCGGATTAGGACATCCCTCTAGCCTCGGCCTTTTAATAAGAATCTCACCTCTCTCTATCACAGGTTCGTATATATCATCCGAACCCCTAGGTCTTTTTCCTTTCTATTTTTCAGTCTGTTCATTATATTTTTCCTTAGGAGAGGATTCCACTTCATAATCTTTAAAGTATAAAGGATGAGTGTTCATATCTTCAGCTGCCGAAGTTTCATCTATATAATAGCAAAGTCCTTCCATAAAATCATCAAGTAAATCAACCATCTACAAAAAGGAAAAAGTTTGAGTTAGAAAAATACCTTCATATTTAGGAATACCACCTTTCACTTTATAGAGATCAGCATCCTCAGGATGCCCATGTCTATATAGGAATCTCTCAACATAAAAATTTACGGAAGCTCCCACAGCATTACACTGAGTGAGGAGTTCGCGAAGAAAAGGGAGATCATCTTAGATGCATGCAGTAGATCGTTTAATATGAGTAGCTTTGTTCGCCCATGTGGTAGGGATATTTTGAAAGTTTATTTCATGTTCAATGATAAAAAACTAATTCCTCCAGGATCGGTTAATATCAGCTAGTTTCCCTAACATGCTAAAATTGGCTACAACAGAAAGAGAGAAGGTCACATCACCCTTCTTTTTTATTAGGCTAAAAAAGTATATGTGCATAAAGATTGAAGGTTCGTGGCCTCGTAAACGGATTAGCTCACAAAAGGCTGTAAGGAATCGATAGCCATTCAGATAAAGTTGGCTAGGGGCTATCGCGTAGGCTTAGAAAAATCATTTTAAAAATGAGTCGAGGGAAAACCTAAGACCACCCTCTAATTGGTCCATAGAGATAACTAGCCTAGTATTTTTGCCTTCTTTGTTAGGGTTTTGGTGGGCTCTAAAACTATCTCAAGCCTAGAATAATTTAAAAGCGGCAGAAATTTTAAATGCTGCCCTAATCTAGTGAATAAATCCCTTAAAAATCTATGGAGGAAATTTAGAAGCATCTAGTGGCTTTCTAGGGGCCATTTCTTAAATATTCTATACAAATAAAATTGAAAGATCAAAACAGTAAAGAGGAGAAGAGGAGAATTGACCTTGGTTTTGGGCAAGGAACGTTGCTGACTCCTACTACTAGTGTGTTAACAGCAGAAAGCAAAAATGAAATCCAAAAAAGAAAATCAAAGTGGGATGGATAGTGATAATAGATGAATATATAGCCAAAAGGAATATTTTCTTATTCCTTAAATACCCTTAATAATGATGAACTTTTATTTCAAGTAAAACAGAGGGAACACTTAGGATAAGTAAAAATGAATCGATGCTTTGAGAAGCGAAATGACGCGGGAGGTACTGAAAGGTCTTATCGGTTATTAAAAATTAAAGCGATGGCAGATAAAAGTCATATCTATTATCGAGGATGTGAAGACACATGGATGAAGTCATTCTACACGGTCATAATAGGTATTTCAATTACGGGCCTTTAATCAAAATTATCAATTGATTACACAAATGTTTGTTAGGAGTTTGTAAGAATACTGAAGTATTGAATGAGATATCGAACAAAGTATTAGACACTCGTAAGTAGTGAACGAACCTTCGACGATCAGTATTTACTCAGGAAAAATTAAATGAGTAGTTAGGAGTCCGTAGGAACATTTACGATTCCTGAAGAACGAGTAATTAGGAGTCCGTAAGAATATTTATGATTCCTGAAGAACGAGTGCTTCAACATTCATAGTTTTAGGTTAGGAAATTTTTCAAGTAAAAGGTCACAATTTTGTCGAACATAAATATTCGATACTACGGGGGGGGGGGGGGGGGACATCTGATAGTTCCAGAATTATCTCCAGCCCATAACGAGTCCTAATTAGGAATCTTGTCCTTAAAAACAATCCGTATTCAATAAGAACAAGGACCAATCATAGAATAAGAAGTATTAAAAGAGTCCTAATTAGCATAAGACTAGGTATGTCTCTTATACCTATATAAAGGCTTATATTTCGTTTATATCGATCACCTTGAATAAACTCTTCTAACTTAGGCATCGCAGACCCTGTGGATCGAAGATCCCAGGTTCACCATAGGGTTTTCTTGTACTGACAAGTATTGAAGGGTTCACCATAGGTATTGGGGCTATTCTATCCCAATAAAAGAGGCCAGTAGCTTTCTTTAGTGAGAAATTAAGTGAGGCTAGGCGAAAGTGGGCTACCTATGATAAGGAGTTTTATGCTTTTGTGAGGGCCTTGAAGACTTTGGAACATTATCTCATTGCTAAGGAGTTTATTTTGTATACTGATCATTAAGCTTTGAAGTATTTAAGCACCCAAAAGCATATTAGGAGTGATATGCATCCTAGGTGGTCGGCTTATATAGAGAAATTTCCTTATAAGCTTGTTCATAAGTCGGGTCAGCATAATAGGGTGACAGATGCTTTGAGTAGACATATGGCATTGATGAAAACTCTTAATTGGGAGATAGTGGGTTTTGAAGTGTTGAAGGAGTTGTATGTAGATCATGATGATTTCAGCAAGGTTTGGGCTAGTTGTGTGTATAAGCAACCTTGTGAAGATTTCTACATTCATGATGGTTTTCTTATGAAGAGTGGGCAACTGTGTCTACCTCGCACATCTCTTCGTGAGAAGGTCATTCGGGATTTACATGGTGGTGGTTTAAGGAGTTATCTT
>CATIWO010616295.1:0-17735 GCA_949673435.1 Macaranga tanarius | reverse complement strand
ATTCTTACGCATTATTTAGAAATGAAAATGAAAGCGCCTAGAAAACACGAATCACCTTTGTTAGATGAAGAAGTCATTCTCATAAATGAATTGGTTCCAAAGATGAGCAAAGACTTTGCAACCTATCCACCTTCAGAGCTTCTGCTAGAACACTACATATTAAATAACTTATATATCATTGTATGAACACAAAAATTTGACAAAAAATTAGTACAAATAGATAAGATAAAGTGAAAAAAGTAAAATTATATATATTCTACAAAGATACTGATCAAACACAAAGATTTAAATCGTGCTCACTCAGCTTACTATTTATATATTATAACCCCATATATATAACATATGAGTGTATAAATTAATTTATGAGAATATTTTTTTTATGGCTTTTACTATATTTGATCCTTCTCTGAATTTTTTTTTCCTTCAGGTACCATGGGAAAATAAAAATCTGAAGTGAACTTAAAGAACTTAAAGCATTAGTCTTGTTGGCATGTGATCATTATCATCTTGCTGACTAGATATCAGTAAAATAATTTTTATATTCAACTATTAGATAACAACATAACTTTTAAAATATTTTATAATTGAATAATAAAAAATTATTTGCATAAATTTGTTCATTTTCAGAATCATGGATTCAAATTGATGCATATCTAGACAAAAAATACAACTGTATAATACACATTATATACCACTTATCAAAATGTTTCATCTAGATAAAAGGGTGCATTTACTTCTGAAAAATAGTTAGCAGAAATTTGCAGCAACATTGATGCATGATAAATTGGATAGTAAGAAAGCATATGAGTGTATAAATTAATCAAGATTATAGCATCATGTATTGGCCACGAACCCAATGACAAGTCTGCCATTTTCCGCTACAGTTAGAGGATAATTCAATATTTATGAATTACTTGAACCAATTGAATTGTATGTACTCCAAGAAATTAAAATGCACCCAACCAATAATATTGCCACACATAATAAAATAACCTTAAACAAAGTAGTATGGAAAATGAAACCATAAGCAATGTGAGAGTATTTGCAACAATTTTGTTGCCATTTGCCAATATATCACGGAGAGGGAAGACCGTATGCATACTCTATAAGATAGTAGGCACTCAACTAGTTATTACTATATTACAAGTATGCTTGTACACATATTCCTCCAGAGATATTTCAGCAACCATATTATCATCTTAGCTTGAAGTAAAATTTGCATGCTTACCCTAAAAATGACACCCGTTCTCCAATTTTAACACCTTCTGGAGGGAGCAAAGGCTCTACAACAGTGTGATCCTCGTTAGAAGCACACAAGACCTGAAAAATTACAAATCATAGAAATATGCAAGCACATTCATTTATTTGGATTCTGAGAAAGACACCAATTATATATCTGATTTTTTGTTTTACTCCACTGTTGTTACAGCAAAATGAATCTTAAAAACTAGAGCATGAACTGGATAATACCATAAGTTTTTATAACATACAGTAAAGAAGAAAAAAAGTAAACTTATATATTGCCCATCAAAATAAAAATGCATATAAATAATTAATTCTAGCACATTCAGTAAAGAAGAAAAAAAGTAAACTTATATATTGCCCATCAAAATAAAAATGCATATAAATAATTAATTCTAGCACATTCCATAAGTGATCATACCGTTAGCTCCTCTGGAGTGCAAAACTTTGCCAAACCACTAACCACTTCCCTCAATTTGGCCTCCCCAACAGCTATCTCCTCTACCAACAAACTGAATCATGAATCATTTTTTTAAAAATGTCATTAGCAGTCAATCTAAAATGATATGAAAAAATGAAAAATAAATGAAATAGTTATAGACAATATATATATATATATATATATATATATATATATATATATATATATATATATATATTTACCTTACAAGAAAGACCGAATTGAAGACAAAATCAATTAAGATGTTGATATACTCACAATTACCCACTTGCTCATAACACCAAACGCATAAAAAAATACCTCCTACGATGTCTCTCGATAGTGGAATTTTTTACTTCACAGTCGAGTTTTGATGTTTGGCGGAGGCAGAGGAATGGGCGGTAGAGGAGGAAGCATGCGTCGTTGGCAGAACTCTTAGAGGTGCAGGGGTCACTAATCTTCAAGAAACATATCTTCTTCTTCTTCTAGTACCGCCAATTCACCAACTGCTGTTGAAATTTTAGGGTTCTTTAGAGAGGATGAAAGTGAAACGAAGAAGAGAGGAGAAGGAAGTGAGCAAAATAAAAGAAGTTTATATAGTGGTATAATTATAATTCAAAGAATTTAAAAATGGTATTTTTAAAATCACAAAATTAAAAATTGCTGTGGTGGAACCATCGTTTTTCATTCAGCAGCATTTTCATGCTTTTTTGAAACCACCGGTAGCAGCTATCAAAACTCCATTTGTTACTTAACCAAACACTTGCCAAAAATTACTTTTAGTCCAAAACCCTCCACATCAATGCCAAACGGGGCCTATGTCGCCTAGCAGTCCATGTGTATGCCAAATATACAGGTCAATCAACATGTCACGTGCCATGTCAATATTGGTTGACATGTGGCAGTGGCCATGTCATGACAAGAAGGCAGGTGGGTATCAACAGCGTCCTCTGATAACGAATAGGCTAAAAAAATGACTCAGAGGGATTCAGCAAATTGAAGATGGAGAGTGAGAGCAAGCAAAATCCAAACCCTAGCGATGAAGATAGGAGGCGAAAAGTGGTGGTGATAATGGGTCCAACTGGTTCAGGAAAATCAAAGCTAGCCATTGATTTAGCAACCCACTTTCCTATTGAAATAATCAACGCTGATTCAATGCAAGTCTATCGAGGCCTTGATGTACTCACCAACAAAGTCCCTCTTCAGGAGCAAAAGGGTACTCCTTTTTAGCACTGCCACTTGATTTTCTTGTTCTTTTGTGGTTTTTATGAGTTGGGTTTTCTGTTTTCAGGAGTTCCTCACCATCTTCTTGGGACTATAAGCCCAAATGTGGAATTTACAGCTAAAGATTTCAGGGATTCTGCTATTCCTGTGAGTTTCTTTAATTCAATATAGTTTCTTTTGCAACCATTGTCGAGTAATGTGTTGAAAGTTTGATTCTTTGGTTCAAATTTGGCATCTTTTTCACTTACATCAACCAAAGTTTGAAACTTTCTTGAACTGTTTCTGACTTGATTATCTTGATTTTTAGCTAATCGATGAAATTCTATCACGAAATTGTTTGCCAGTTATTGTTGGGGGTACCAATTACTATATTCAGGTGGGGGATGAACTCTTTATTTTTTTCTGTTTCTAATGATTTGTCCATGTTTCACCCCCCTTTAATTTATTTTTAATTGTGATTCAGGCTCTTGTAAGTCCTTTTCTTTTAGACGATACTACAGCAGAAGATATGGATGAAAGCTTTTTGAATGAGCCTCCTGGTATACAACAGTTAAACTGCTTCATCTTTTTTAATATTCATGACTTCAATATCTTATTAGTTTCCTTTGTGTGCTTATAGGAGATGAGCAGATCGACGGTGTTCCTGAGTTTGATGAAAACAGTTTCAGCAGCTATGATTATCTTAAAGCAGTTGATCCTGTTGCAGCTAATAGAGTCCATCCCAATAACCATAGAAAAGTAGGGATCATGTGCTCTTCTTGCTATTTTTCAGCATTATGCTACGGTTAAATGAAAAGTTTTACTATTTTGCTTACATCATTCTTCATTCCTGCAAAATGCATTGTTTAGTGAAACATGACTAAATAAAGCATGGACATTCAATCTATGAGTGTACTAGATTTCTTTTCCTGGTCCGGTAGACAAATAAATTTTGTTCTTACAGATTACAGTAAATTCATCTCTGTGTCATTTGAGGCTTCCTTCTCTTGTTACTAGACCAGGCCCATGGCTTTGGTGTTCTGGATTTACCCAACTTTAGCTATGTACGCTTGGCTGGGCTTTGATCCAGCTTGCTTCTCAGGGGCTGTATCTATATCTGCATCCTTTAGAATGTATATGTATGTATGTATGCATGTCTGGCATATGTAGTGTTAGGCCGGTTTTCATTAGTAATTGAATGCATAATGTAAAAAAATTCCTGACATATTCTGGATTTATTTTCAGTCATTGTATTGTTGTTGCTTTTTGTTTATTTATTTTCGTAATGATTGGATTATGCATCATCTTGTTTCAATGACAAAGTAGTTATTCTGATTAATATCCCAATGTTTTAATATTGATCTATTTATTCTGGCTTCTTGCGGACGTCATCATTCTCAAAGTTTCATTTTACTGTAACAAAGTGCATATTTTATTTCATAGCTTTTTTCTGATTTCATCGTGCATGGCTTATGAAATGATTTTTACCTATGTAACATTCACAATGATTTTGTGCTTATATTTTGAACCAGTATCTTGTAGATGGCATTAGAAAAAAGGGAATTTAATGGAAATCTTTGTAGTTCATGCCTTGATATTTTTTCTTTTGCAGATTAATCAGTACCTTAGTTTATATGCTCGTTCTGGTGTTCTCCCTAGCAAACTTTATCAGGGAAAGGCTGCAGAGGTTGGCAATTCTTGCTGTTATGTGTTCAGTAATTATGAATTTTATCTTCGTATTTTCAGATGAATCAGACTTTAATTCTCAAAATAAAACTCTAAATCTGCTTATTTTTGTGAATCTGTTTCCTGGAAGAGGAATGTTTTTATTACTGAACTGTCAATCTTTTTAGTAAATTTTTGAGGGCTTTAATCATATTCAATATTGATGTTTTACCTGTATCATTACCATTGATGCACAAAGGTTTTGTACTTTGCATATGCACAAGGAAATTCTAAATGCAATATATTTTGATGGCCATTTGAAGGGATAATAGAGGTTTCCTATGTGCTCTTAAGTCTTATTAACATTTTGAATGTGGCAGGGCAGAATTGGGGTTGTGTTGATGGTTGTAGATTCGATTGTTGTTTTGTTTGTGTGGATGCTGCTATCCTTGTGCTGGACCAGTATGTGGGGCAAAGAGTAGATTGCATGATTGATGCTGGATTGCTTAGTGAAGTTTATGACATTTACAAACCTTATGCGGATTATACTCGGGGCTTGCGGCAAGCCATTGGTGTACGGGAATTTGAGGATTTTCTTAGAGCTTACCTTTTGCAAAACAGGAATGATAAAGGAAGTGATTTAACTGATGAATCTCTCTTCCTTGTGTCTGCAAACAAGGACAAGATATTGAAAGATAATATGAGGGAGATTCTCTGTTCCTCTGAAGATAACAAAGCTAAAGTTCTTTTAGCTGAAGCCATTGACAAAGTAAAATTAAATACCCGAAGACTTGTTCGTCGACAAGTAAGTTTATGTGGCATTTTTTACATGTTCTCTAGATGTATATGAGTGCTGAAAAAACCATGTGGATATGTTTATAGAGGCATTTTTCGTTAAATATGTCATATAATATTGTTGTTTTACAGAAGAGGAGGCTTATTCGGCTGCACACATTGTTTGGATGGAATATACATTATGTTGATTCAACAGAATCCATATCATGTATAGCATTTCACTGTCCTAAGTTTTTCACTTTTTTTAGAAGTGAAAGGTATATTTCTGAATCATGTTGATTGATTCTATGTTCCAGACAAATCAGATGAATCATGGGCTACACAAGTGGTTGGACCAGCTGTGGAAATTATCAGATCTTTTCTAAGTGGGGACAAGAGCTTAGTGCCTGATTTGGAGGCTTCTGACAGTGCTGGAACGAAACCTATTGAAAGGAACTTGTGGACACAATACGTGTGCAAGGTCAGCACTGCTTGAAATGCATTGTGAATCAAATTACCTTTTTCTTTTTGCTTGTATTTTAACTTTTTGTTGTCATTGTGTTATTTACATTTGATCACTTTTTGTATGAAGGTCCGCGCTTCACTATGCTCGTAATTAACTTTGTCAATCTGCAGGCTTGTGGGGATAGGATACTTAGAGGAGCTCATGAGTGGGAACAACACCAACAGGGTCGCGGGCATCGAAAACGTATTTCTCGGATTCGGAAGTCTCGAAGGCAAGGTTTAACTTTGGTCGAGCAGGACACGTTGAATACAGTTAGTGATCAAGTTTCAGGATCATAGAACTCTAGTGAAATCGATGACTGTCACCGTATATTGCCGGCACTCGTAGCATGAAAAGCCAGCTGGGGGAAAGGTATCAACAACTTGTAGACTGGGATATTTACATGGTGTAATTGTTGATGGTTACTCAAGTATATGGATCATACAAGTAGTATAAAAGATATTGTTCCTTTGAGGATTGTAAAGTTTATTTACCTATTAAATTCTATTCAATATTGTTTAAGGCTATGAATTACTTACAAATTTTAAAGAACAAAAGTAATTAGATCTAAACTAGCAATTAATAACAAAGCAATTATAAAACTAAGCAAATAACAATAATCAAGGTTTTGTTAAGAATATATTCTCATCACTATCATCAAACATTTAAAATTCAACATTCCTAATCAATTAATGCATACTGGGGTTTATCTCAAGCACTAATTAATCTTTCTCAAGCATCAAGTAGCTAAATTTGTAATCATCAATTAAAGCATAAATGGGTAGACTGTCATCATAATCCATACACATATTGACATCAACCACAAATTATAAGCACTACCTAAAGAGATTTAATTAATTTAGCTATCTCTAGTCATGAATCAATCAAATTTGTGTTTATAGATCCATTAAAATATCATTTCTCAATGTATAAATCTAATAAAAATTAAGTTATTGTTGGCCAAGTAATAACAAGCATGAAGCATACTAAACACAATATGCATTAAAACTAATGGGTAAATTAGAATTCAAATACTCGAATCAAGTGAGGTTCATAATCCTTAGCAACACAAAATCTAGCCTAACATAGCAATATTCAACATTAACTTTAAAGTGTCAAAAGAAAAACTCATTCTCTAATTACAAGAAAAATAAGAAAACGAGAAAAAACTAGCTATGGTGATGCTTGTTGACTCTTCATCTTCCTCTTCTTTTCTTGCTCTTGGAGATGATGTTTTTCTCTTTCTAAAAGTCTCTAGATTATTTTCCCAAATAGGTATATTGTATCTATATATATTCTTCTAAAATAATCCCAAAATATCCCATAAAAATCTCTTTTACTTGGTCTCCAAGTCAATATTTGATAGCTGGCATCGGGCTATTGGAGATCTCCACAGAATGCTTTGTCACGATTATGATCTTCAAGCTCTAGAGATCATGACAGCAAGCATTTTCTTGGCATTTTCATGAAGCTTGCGATCTCCACAAGCTGGAGATCATGACTGCATTCTTCCAAGCCCTTTTTCATGCGCTCGCCAAAGGCTAACGATCTCCATAGAAGCAACTCCTTCAACACTTAGTCATTTTGCTCTTAATCTTTCCTTTTTGTGCTTTCCTCCTATCACAAGAACAAAGAGAAATAAATGTCCAACATTCACATATAATTAACTTAATTAAATAACTAATAATCCTATAATATATACAAAAACAACCTAAAAACTAATGCATCTTAGAGCATAATCAAATACTCCTACACTTGAACTCTTACTTGTCCTCAAGCAAGCCTTTGAGAACAATTTATCAATCATCAAGAATTATATATATTGGCAACTTTACTTAAGCATACAACATAATCTCCATATAATACGAAGTTCACAACTCAAAAAAAAAAAAAAATTAATAACTCAAGATTGAGGATGTAATTGTTACCAAGTGAAAAGCTAACTTGTCAATTTGCATTTATGACTTCGCAAAATTAAACCAAGAAAGTTGCAAAAAGTATAAGATAGTGCATTTATGGCAAATTCTAGAGTTTAGCATATGAGAAATAACCACAAGCTATATACCTTATTATTCTTTTCTTCTTCTTTTTTTGTAACTTTGCTAGTGCGTTTTACGCTTTATCTCGCTTTTTGTTTGGTGAGTGCATTTTATGCTCCATCTCAACTTTTTATTTATATATTCATCTTTTTTCTCTTTTTTTTTTTAAAAAATATGTAGTCATCTTAACATATGCTAACCTCAATAATTATGCCACAAACTCACTTGCTCTACTTCTACATCTTTTATAGCTTTAACTTACAATATTCAATTTGTCCAAAAGACCATAAAGCATTAGATTTATTAAAAGTTCAAAATCCTCAACCGTAAGTTGTTATCAACTAAGCTTACAAGTTATAACTAAGTATTAGGCAAAGATTATGATACATGATCAAGAAAAGGTAAATCCTATAAATCTTATATGAATAGCTCATAGAATTGATGAATTTCAAGAATTCAAAATGGAGAAGTTTGATTATATAACTACCCATGCATGCAATTATGTTATGCACTACATGTAAAGTAAAACAAAAACTAACTATATGCAACCACATGCATATGCCATTAAGTAATTCAATGCAATGTACCCCATGACCCACACTTGCATTTCACATTGCCGTCAATGTGAACTATAAGTGTATCAATACAAATAACCACATAAACATTTAAAACACATAACATAATATAAAAAGAATAAAAAGAAAAAAAGTATGGAACCTAATGCTGCCCTTATGTGGGAGAATCGGGAGGAGAAGGTGTAGGAGATGGCACTTGATAGCCGAAGACTTTAATAAACTTGTATAACTTATGGTTGTTGTAGTATTGCCCTTTTTGTGCACATTCAAGTTGGTCTTTGGTGCTTTTTCTTTTTAAAAGCATCGAACTTCCACAATACTTCTTGCCAACTCTCTTATTCCTTTGCTTTTTCCCCTTCCTCTTCTTCTTTTTTATTTGCATGGTCTTGTTCTCTTACTCTTCCTCACATTCCATAATACTAGCTACAACCTTCTTACTTACTTCTCTTACGCTATCATCTATTACTTTTACCCTTATACATGTCCCTTTCTCAATAGCATACTATATCAAATTTGACATCGTAAATTCAACTCTTTCACTTCTTACTTTAAGAGTTAATTTACCGTCATGGATGTTTATTAGTGCTCTTGCAGTGTTCAAGAATGGTCTCCCTAAAATAATAAGGCATTATTTATCCACATCAAAGTCTAATACCACAAAGTCCACCGGAAAGAGAAATTTATCAACTCTCATAAGCACATCTTCAATAACTCCATATGGTTTCTTAATAGAGTGGTCTGCCAATTGTAATTTCATATTTATAGTTTTAGCCTCACCAAGTTCAAGTTTTCTGAAAAGGAAAAAAGGCATCAAATTAATACTAGATCCCAAGTCATACAAGCATCTAGGAATCTCAATAGTGCCTAAAACACAAGGGATAGTGAAACTCCCTAGATCTTTGAGTTTAAGAGGTATATTATATGAGATGATTGAACTACATGTTACATTCAAAGTTACCATCTCATTATCTTCCCAACCTCGTCTATTAGTGATGAGGTCTTTCAAGTACTTTGTATAGAGAGGCATTTGTTTGAGACCTTTCGATAGAAGAATATTGACATGAAGCTTCTTAAATATCTTTAAAAACTTAACAAATTAACTCTTATCTTATGGCTTCTTCAACCTTTATGGAAATGGTACCTTTATTGTATAAGGTAAAGTAGTGGATTCCTTTAATTTCTCCTCATTTCTTTTACTATGTTCTTGCTTTTCCTTGCTTGTCTCTCTTTTTTCTTTAATTGGCTTCTCTTTTTATTCCTCCTTTTCCTTATAATCCCTAGCTTGAATATTGATTTCATTGCCACTTTTAAGTATGATAGCCTTTACTTGCTCTCTTAGATTTTTTTCGGTGCTAGTTGGAAGATTGTCTTGAGGCCTTGAAGCGATAGCATTTGCAAGTTGCCCTAATTGAACCTCTATGTTGTGAATTGAAGAGGAATAGTTCTTAGCTATTTGATCAAACTTTGCTTCCATCCTCTTTAGGTTCTCATATTGAGTGGTCATCTTTGTTGAAACTGTATCAAAGAACTTATTCAATTTGCCCTTGCTGAAATTAATTCCCCACAAAATTGACTTGCCCTATATAACTATTTCCTATGACATCATAATTCATCACACTACACTCACTACTTGAGTGGCCAACCATATTGCAATGATCATAAAGTAATTAAGAAGATAAATAAGAGATAGAAGTTTCCTTACAAATCAAGTCCCCAAGTTACTTTGACAGGGTTGCAATTTATGTTTGAAGAGAAGTAACTATATGTCTTGGTAAATTCAACCTTTCCGAAGGCCATAAGCAATTATTATTGGCCATCTCTTCAAGAAGCTCAAAAGCAGCTTGAATCGTCTTTCTCATCAATGAGCCTCCTAAGGTTGCATCTATGGTATCTCTAGTGGATCGAGTCACACTATTATAAGAGGTTATAATTAGCACATCTCTAAGTAGGCCATGGTGAGGACAACTTCTTTGTAGCTCTTTAAATCTTTCCCAAGCTTCACACATGGATTCATTCTCATATTATTGAAAGGAAGTGATATCCTTGATAATCTTAGATGTCTTTGTCGATGAAAAATATTTTGCTAAAAATGCTCTTGCAAGAAGATCGTAAGTTATAATAAAAGCCAAAGGTTGTGTGTTGTAATATCCTGCCCTAGAAGTTAATTGGATTATAAATAGATTTTAGACTAGATTGCATTAGAAATAAGTTTTAAGGGCTATTTCATGCTTAAAGGATTTTATAAGGGTTAAAATGGATATTTATTAAAGGTAGACTAAAATAGATATTTGCCAAAATGATATTAAAAAAAGGGGAGGAGCTTATAACTTACGCCATTTTCATCTTCTCCTGTACGCCATTTTTCTTTCTTTCTTCTTTATTTCTCAACGTCAACTTATTCTCTTTCGTTTTTTATTTTTTTTCTTTCTTTAAATCTTTAAACAACAACTTTAAACATTGATTCAAGCTTCTAGAAGTAAATTCAAGCTTATAGATTTAAGTGTTTTTGGTAAGTAAAATTATTTTATTTTAAGTTTTTGATATAGAATAGAAATTGATGTTTTGATTGTTTTGTTAAGTTTTAAGCTTTACTTTTACTAAAATAGACCCTTTTAAGTGTTTTTCTTATTTCGGTGTTGAATTGGTATTGAAAATTGGTGAAAATATGCAAAAATGGTCATTTTTTGAATGCAGGGACTATTCTGGGTCTTAGAGGCGGTGCCTCTGTGGGTTATGAAACCTAAAAATCCCTATTTTGAGCATTTTTGGACCATTTTTTGGGTCCTAAACCCTATCCTTTAGCTGTAGATCAACTTAAGTTGAGTATAATTGAGATTTAAGCTTGTATTCTTATAGTTTCGCTTATGGATATTAGGATCAGATCCAGTTGAAGCTGTAGAGTCTAGGTCAGGGCCAGCCAACTAGATTTTGGGCTCAGCAAGCTCAGGTGAGTGAAAATATATATATATATATATATATATATATATAAATATATATATATATAAATATATAACTAGTTTTGAAACCAAGTATATGTAAGAATATGTTTGTAAGGTTTGAAAAAGGTTTTCTATGATTTACATATGATGTTTCCTTACAAATATGCTTTTATCAAATATTAGTTTATAAAGCATGATTGTGTAAGTTTTTTAGCTTTTATATCAGAATTGGAAACATATGGCATATAATTATTATTGATATAGTAAAAACTATTTAAAGTAAGGATATGTTTAGTATTTTAGTACAATGATTATGTTTCAGCTTTATACAATTATCAGCTTTACGATTTATCAAGTATGTTTCAATAGCAATTTGAGAAATGTGAATGATTTGGTTTCATGGATAAAACTATACACTCGTATTATATACCCTTTGATTTCACCATGATGACTGGTATTTATTCAGTAGTTTGATTATATATATATATTTATATCATCAATATTATCTAGCAACTGTTTTGGGATAGTGCCTGGTTGTGCATATAGCCTCGGGAGTGTACAACCGGGTGGTTTAGCTCTGCGCATGTGTATAACTAACAATATATATATGTATACACATGGGCTGCCAGCATCATCATTGCACCCATTGTGTCAACACAATCCTTTGGTTACATATTAATAAGTGTATGGATAGTTTTTATACGAATGTAAATTCTCAAATTATTTTAGTTTTATAGCAACAGTACAGTTACGATATTACATTATCTTAGTTAGCTATAGTCAAATTATTTATATCTATGTTTTATGTTATTTCAGCAGTTTATTGATTTCCATTATTTCAAAGCAACTTTATAAACATATTGATATATCAACAGCATATTAATTATTATTATGATGTTCAAAGTAGTTTTATTAATATCTTTATAATTACTTAATTTAGCAGATAACTTGTGTTCCCACTTTAATTTATTGTATTTAACATAAGTCCATTAACTGAGTATTATTATACTCACCACTCTTATTTTTAAAATATTTTCAGATTCAGTGGAGTTTTAGCAATAGTAGTATGTAGGACTTGTTTTGGTGTCCATCCAAGTGTCTAAAAGAGGTTGCACCAATTAACTCTGTTTATAGTTTTTTGGGGTTTATTTTTAGTTTATCTTGATAGTAGATAGTGGATTGTATAAATATAATCTAAGGATGTATTAAAGGAGATTTTTATGATGTATAATAGCAGTATTACTTTCAGTTCACTATAAAATATTGGCAATATAAGTATGTTATATTTCCAATTTTAGTACTAGCTAGCTCAGCATAGCATGTCACGCCTACTCAACAACTAGCGAAGTAGGTGTGATAATTCTTTTGGTATTAGAGCCTAGGTTTAAAAAGGCTAAGTAAAGAGTTAGGTTATTAAAGCTTAAGTTTAGCTGTTTGCTTAGATTTAGTAGATTGCATAAGTATCTATCTTTGAGAAAGAATTGTTAAGTCTAAGATTTTATTGTTATTGTGGTTTTATAGATTATTCTACCAAGACCTAGAGGTGGTAAAGGCCATGGTAATCGTGGCCGCATTGCTAGAAGTATTGATATTAGCCAACTTCATAGGAATCTTCCAGATCATCCTGAAAGAGAGGATGATGTATCTTCTAATGGAGGGGAACATATGGGTTATGTTGCATCAGGAGCATATCCAGCTGCTCTAGCTCAGCTACCACCAGTTCCACCTGATCCACAACCAGCACAGCCAATACTTCCTTTTCAGGCTGATGCCGGTATGGGAGCTTTAATGACTTAGGCTTTTATGGCTATTGTGGCTACCTGAGAGTAGTATTGAGATCCTTGGATAATAGTGGATCATGCCCGTAGGTTGGGTGCATATGATTTTGGAGGATCTATAGATGGAGAAATAGCTGATGAGTGGCTGAAGAAGTTGGAAAAAGTTTTCCTTATCTTAGGATTGACAGAAGTTAAAAAAGTGTAGGATGTGCATGGATTTGTGATATGATTAGCATATGATTGGTAATCTAGAGTTCGCCGTTTGTATGGTGAGAGGATGACATAGAACGTGTTTCTCACATAATTCCATAAGGAGTATTTAACAGGCAGTTATAAGAAAAGCAAGCAAGAGGCATTCTTTAAGCTAACCTAAAGAAGTCAATCAGTTAAGTAATATGCAGATAAATTTGAGAATCTTTATCACTTTATTTCTGAGATTATGCCTTCAGAGGAAATTAAGTGCGATAGATTTAGAAGTGGACTGAAGGCTTATATGAGAACTGGGATAGCTTGGTATGAAGGAAATAATTTTCGAGAGCTAGTCCAGAAAATGCTTACTTTTGAGAAAGTAATGAATGAGGAAGTGGAATTAGAATAGAAGAATAAAAAGTTAATTTCAAGTTCCTCTTAAAATGTTAGTGATAAGCAAACCAGCAGAGGGGTTAACATAGTACCACCTAGATTTGGTTATGGTGATGGTGGGCAAGGTTCATATGTGAATATGGGGCAATAAGTTAATCAACCCCAGATGAGTTAAAGTTTTATAAGACAGCCAGCTGGTAGCTCGGTTAGTGGACAAAGTCAAGCTCGGGGTGGAATGCCATAAAATAACATGAGAGGACTCACATATCCACAATGCATTAATTATGGCAAGTTTCATGAAGGAAAGTGTAGGAAGAGATTAATTAGTTTTTTTGGGTGCGGAAGAGTGGGGCACATCAAAAGAGATTGTCCTCAATTGGTACATTTCGATGTTTCAGGGCAAGGAACTATAGTTCCTAGGAATCAGAGTGGTAGTAGGAAGTTTCTATTGAATAAGCAAGTTACCTTTGATTCTAGCCCTATTGTTGGCAGAAGTAGAGGTAGTGTTATTATTGCAATATCTCACCAAGGACAAAGTGCCTAGTAATATCAACCTTTAACTCAAGCTAGGGTTTATGTAATGATGCAAGATGAAGTATTGACATCTCTAGAAGTTGATATCGGTAAATTGATTATTTTTATTTTCGAGATGCTTATATGTTATTTGATATAGTATTATGGTGGTGTTCATGGATGATATACTAGTGTACTCTCGGAGTATGAAAGAATATAAAGAACATTGAGGATAGAATTGTAAATTTTGAGGATGAAATTTCTTAAGAGGGGAAGAATTGTAATATCCTGCCCTAGAGGTTAATTGGATTATAGATAGATTTTGGACTAGATTGCATTAGAAATAAGTTTTAAGGGCTATTTATACTAGTTTATTCTTGGAGTATGAAAGAATATAAAGAACATTGAGGATAAAATTACAAATTTTGAGGATGAAATTTCTTAAGAGGAGAAGAATTATGATATCCTACCCTAGAGGTTAATTGGATTATAGATAGATTTTGGACTAGATTGCATTAGAAATAAGTTTTAAGGGCTATTTCGTGCTTAAAAAAATTTATAAGGATCAAAATGGATATTTATTAAAGACGGACTAAAATGAATATTTGCCAAAATGATATTAAAAAAAAGGAGAGGAGATTATAATTTAAGCCATTTTTATCTTCTCATGCACACCATTTTTCTTTCTTTCTTCTTTATTTCTCAACGTCAACTTCTTCTCCGTTTTTCATTTTCTTTCTTTCCTTTTTCTTTAAATCTTTAACAACAACTTCAAGCATTGATTCAAGTTTCTAGAAGCAGATTCAAGCTTATAGATTTAAGTGTTTTTAGTAAGTAAAACTATTTTATTTTAAGTTTTTGATATTGAATAGAAATTTATATTTTGATCATTTTGTTAAGTTTTAAGCTTTACTTTTGCTCAAACAGTTCCTTTTAAGTATTTTTCTTGTTTGGGTGTTGAATTGGTATTGAAAATTGGTGAAGATATGCAAAAATGGTCATTTTTCAGATGTAGGGACTGTTTTGGGTCGTAGAGGCAGCACCTCTGCGTATAGAGGAGGTGCCTTTGTGGGTTCCAAAATCCTAAAATCCCTATTTTGAGCATTTTCGGACTATTTTTCGAGTCCTAAACCCTATCCTTTAGTCGTAGATCAACTTAAGTTGAGTAGAATTGAGATTTAAGCTTGTATTCTTATAGTTTTACTTATGGATATTAGGATCAGATCCAGTTGAAGCTGTAGAGTCTAGGTCAGGGCCAGCCAACTAGATTTTGGGTTCAGTAAGCTCAGGTGAGTATATATATATAACTAGTTTTGAAACCAAGTATATATAAGAATAAGTTTGTCAGGTTTGAAAAATATTTTCTATGATTTACATCTAGTATTTCCTTACAAATATGCTTTTATCAAATATTAGTTTACAAAGTATGATTATGTTTCAGCTTTATACAATTATTAGCTTTACGATTTATCAAGTATGTTTCAATAGCAGTTTGACAAATGTGAATGATTTAGTTTCATGGACAAAACTATACACTCGTATTATGTACCCTTTAATTGTACCATGATACCATGATGATTGGTGTTTATTCAGCAGTATGATTATATATATGTTTATATTAGCAATATTATCTAGTAATTAACTGTCTTGGGGAGAACGCCTACTTGTGCATATAGCCTTGGGGGCGTACAACCGGGTGGTTTAGCTCTATGCATGAGTATGACCAGCAATATATATATGTATACATATGGGCTACCAATATCATTATTGCACCCGTTGTGTCAGTACAATCCTTTGGTTACATATTACTGGGTGTATGGTTAGTTTTTATATGAATGTAAATTCTCAGATTATTTCAGTTTTTTAGCAACAGTATGATATTATGTTATCTCAGTTAGCTATAGTCAGATTATTTATATCTATATTTTATTTATATCTATATTTTATGTTATTTCAGCAGTTTATTGATTTCCATTATTTTAAGGCAGCTTTATGAATATATTGATATATCAAAAACATATTAATTATTATTATGATGTTCAAAGCAATTTTATTGATATCTTTATAATTACTTTAACAGATAACTTGTGTTCCCACTTTAATTTATCGTATTTAAAGTAAGTCTACTAACTGAGTATTGTTATACTCACCACTCTTATTTTTAAAATATTTTCAGATTTAGTAGAGTTTTAGCGATAGTAGCATGTAAGACCTGTTCTGGCGTCCATCCAAGTGTCTAGAAGAGGTTACACTAATTAACTCTGTTTATAGTCTTTTGGGATTTATCTTTCAGTTTATCTTGATAGTAGATAGTGAATTGTATATATATAATCTAAGAATATATTAAAGAAGATTTTTATGATGTATAATAGCAGTATTACTTTCAGTTCACTGTAAGATATTGGCAATATAAGTATGTTATATTTTTAATTCCAGCACTAGCTAGCTCAACATAGCATGTCGCACCTACTCAACAGCTAGTGGAGCGGGGTATGATATGTGTAACATCTATGTCCCAAAAATATAATTAATAATATTAGTAGTAATTAAGAACTTGATTATATGAATTTAATTTAGATTGTGAAAATTTATATTTGAAAGAAATAATTGAAATAGATTTAATAATAGAAGATGTGGCTAAATTAAAATGGAAATAAGGACATAAGTATAAGAAAGTAAAGTAGAAGGAGTTATGGATAAAAAAAAGAAAAAGAAGAGGAACCAAGAAATTTAGAGTGGTTGAGTCGGCAGAGAAGGAAGAAAAGGAAGAAAAAAAAAGGAAAAAGAAAGATGTAACAACCAGAATTTTTATAAGCATTATTATAATTAATTCCTCCTTGTTGTCATATAATTATACATTAACCCAATGTCGGGTTTTAGTATAAAGTGTGACTACCAGCAAAATCTCTTTAACCCAATGTTGGGTTAAAGTATAAATTCTGGCTACCAGTTTTATCACTATAACCCACCGTCGAGTTTCATTGTAAATTCTGGTTTTAGAGATTAACTCATTTAAGTGCCAGCAGTTATATGTTGTTTTAGAGATTAACTCATTTAAATGCTAACAACTATATGTTGTTTTAGAAATTAACCCATATAAATGTTGGGATTCGTTTTATAAAAATTGAAAGGAAGGACTAAGTTGGTATTTTTCCACCCATTTAATTTTATTTCTTTATTCTTCTTCTAGTGTCTTCTATTTTTTCTCTTCTTATTTATTTTTCTTCCTCTTCGTCATACTTCTGTCGACTCACTCTCCAGCCACCATCACCAACTGCTGTGACCACCATCATCATCACAGTAGCTCCTCCTTCCCATCATCCACCAGCTGCTAGCAAATTCTTCTTCTTCTTCATTCTTCCTCCATTTCCTTTAAAGCTAGCAAGAAGGAGGAGAAGTGTAGCCACCTCTACTGTCACCGGTGGCCACTAGTGCTGCTACTTTTCTATTCATTGACTTCTGAGTAACGTTCTCCCTCTAC